>JAWLRI010000829.1:2655323-2683266 GCA_034781795.1 Crypturellus tataupa
CTGTCCTTCCTAAAGAGCACATAGCCCTCCATGGCAGCGCTCCAGTCGTGCGAGCTATCCCACCACGTCTCTGTGATAGAAGAAAAACAAAAAAGGCCAAAAATGCATGACTATAAAGTTATAATTTGCTGAAATAAGCGAAAGTGCTGGTGAGCAGACAGAGTTTCTGAAGGGAACTGTTTCTTTTTCCCAGAGTGAAAATTATATAATGCTCTACATTTCTATTTAAGCTAGACTGCTTACTACTTCTAAGCAGGGGTGGAGGCCTGATATAACCTTCATGAGAAGTTCTGTGTCCTGAGTTATTTGAAACATAGTCACTTGCCTCTTTTTCTAAATCTTTTTTTTTCTTACATATAGGTAGTGAGATAATAAGGGTAAGTGTGTGTGCATGTGTGTCAATGTATGTGTCTATGCGTCTCATGTGAGGAAACACCTCCTTCGCCTCAAAAGTTATTCCATTTCTTTGACCTATCTTTTGTATGAGAAAGTATTATATTTCATCTATAAAATAAAGAAGAAGAAACAGCCTGAAACATTAAGGATCAGAGAAATATAACAGTTGCTTAACTTTTTTTTTCCAGTCACTGAAAATTACTGTCATTATGATGAGATATTTGGGAGCACTGACTGAATGTCTCTTTATGTTTGAGCTACATAAGCTAGACTAGCTTTCCTAAAAACACTAATAAATAGGTTTTCTGTTTTATGTACAGTTTTGTGTGCATTAATCTATAGCACCTAGAAGGGTAATGATCATGAAGTACAGTTTCTCTCCTTTTAAGGGAAAAAAGAAAAAAGGTAACATCAGCCTTCTGTCCCTCACAGAAAAGTCAAACACAAAGCAGAAATGAGTGTTCTTGAAACTTTAGTTAAATGTCTCATCTTAGAGGAATATCGAAGGATTCATTGACACAAAGGTCCCACAGGAGTGTTTTAATACATGCAAAGGCTGCAGCTTGTGGTGAATTTCACTCTGTATTTCCAGAATACTGGAAACTGTGAACTTCTCAGAAGGATAAGAACACAGTGTGGTGTATTCAGAAACCCAATTAGCACATGATGGTTATCTGGAATAGCACAATCTTGCCTCACCAATGAGAAGATGCCATGAGGTGGCCTAATTCCAGATCATAAATACCTGACAAAAAAATTCCATGAGGATCTGGTTAGGAATTTATTTGTTTTTTTGTTGTTGTTGTTGTTGTTGTTGTTGTTAGTTTTTTAACACTACACACACCTAACTTGGGGGCATGTCCTCACATGGAAGAATGAACTGTTTCATGTACATATGCAATGAAGGGTAGCAGGTTTCATGGAAAGCTTGCTAGGATATAAGAAGGCAGAGGTCTCAATCCCATTTCTGCAAGGCTTTACTCTTTAGGACAAATTTATGAATTTGCATATTATTATCCTAACACAGGCATAATAATTCCTCCCATTCTTGTAGAGTTATGTGAAGATGAACCATCTGATTTTTAGCATATCCTCCAGAGCTCAGTATGATACAGTGGTCTGATGTTTGCTATTATTCTAACCTCTACTTCAGGTAGCATAAGGGTTTTTCACAAAAAGGCTGCTAAAACAGGTCACACCTAAGTTTTTTCAGAGTTTTGCCTCCTGAAGCAGTCAGTATCACAAACTTACATCCATAAAAATGTATAAAACCATCTCTTTCCTGGTATACCTTTCTATTTTATTTCAAGCTAAATATTGCAGAGTAGTAGACTCCAATTTATCCCTCTCATTATTCATGATTTTGTAGATCTGCATTTCCTTTCTCCGAAGAACAGAGACTCTAAACACATACAAAAATGTTGTATATATCCTTGCTGCAGGCATTTAAGTTTTGGAATCTATTCTGAAGGCTAAAATCTCTGCATACACATGAGAGTAAATTAAGTCCTTAGAAGTGCTCTTTTTCAGTAAGGGAACAGGAGCAGGATTCTGCCTTGAGATCCACATTGTCAACTGTAATGTCAATTCATTTTGGTACTTAAACAAATTTCACTATTTTGTACCATACAGCCCTTTCATCTTAATACCACATGGTCATTTTGTTCTACAACAGCCTGACTGGCATGTAATAAAACTGTGCCTGATGTCCAGATCCTAAGTGCCCTCTCTAGGCACCTCTGATCTATCACAAAGCACTTTCCTTTCCTAGCTAAGGACAATAAGAAACATATAGTGTTTCTGAAATCAGTCTATCCCTGCAGCTGTCAGTTTCACAGTAATAAACTGCACGTTGCTCTGGAAAGCCCAATATGTAGGCTAACTTCTTCAGGCTTTGGAGCCAGCAAAGCCTTTTCCACATGCTGATTTCTAAGCATATGAGTCATATGAGCACTTGTGTTCCGAAAGTCCTTCGTGACTGAAGCTAGGCAAGTGTTTAAGTAAGTCAGCGGTGGGTGAGGGCTAGCTGGGTGTCTTTTGAGGAAGAGGGAGGGAGGGAGGGAACGCTTTTTTTTTTTTTCTTCATGAGGGAAAAGTTATGATTTCCATTTCTTTTGGTATTCTCAGGAGGGTGGGGCTCTTAGCAGGGTTGGCTGGAGGACGTGGGAAAAAGAGGTTAAAAAAAAAAAAGGCTATTCATACCTACAGTATCTGTCAAACACTTCCTTGGGTGGAAATCAATTCTCTGTTCAAAGACGCACAGCAGAAATCCCCAAGCTCTCCCTTGGAAGATAGAAAGGGAAACCCTGTATGATCCCTGAAATGTTGTCTTGAGCGCCAACTCCCTCGAGTCACCTACATTTGTTCCAGCTTATGGGAGGAAATAAATTTCGTTTCTGGACTATGGTGAGTGAAAGGACAGTGGCCATACCCAGGGGGTCTAGGCATTGCTCCAGGGATGATGACACCCTTGGGTGTCCAGCTGCAGCAGATGGAGCTGGGCTGACTTGGTACAGATCAACTGAAACTGATGACTTCTAGTAGGTACAAAAGATGTCAGGCATATCTTTAAAGATATAGATCTGTAAGTAATTTGCTATCCTTTTGGTTTGCATAAAAATAAATGTTGCAGTTTGGATGTGTTTATTAGCCCCAATTTTAAATCTGAATCTGGGAAGAAGGAGGCAAAGCAGCTTAGGAAACAACAAATAAAAAACATCTCAAATAACTTCTTCTAAAGAAATTTATTCTGTTAAAACTTCTGTCTGAAATATTTTATGGGTCAGCACTTGAGGCCCAGGAAGCTGTTCTGGACCTGGTTGCCCAGCCCTTCTCCAGGCAGCCCAGATGCTCCCACTTTTTGGTGCTCCCCATATGGGACACTGGCTGCGATGTGGGACTTGACGTGGTCATGGAGGGTGAGAATTCCTCAGTGAGAACTATCTTGCCAACACTAAAATACTGCTAAATAATCTTCAAGTTATGGTATTTTCTAATACAGAAATTATTTATACTCACTTTTCTTTCTCCTGATTGAAGAGGTCATAACTTCAGGATCGGAAACTTGCTACTTAAAAATGGGAGAGATTCATAAGCACACAACTCAAGGAGCTGGTGCTATACAAAGAGGCTCAACTAGTCTTAGAACATTATGAACAGAATTACTTTGAAGGTAAGGATACATCAGAAAGGCATTGGGCATAAAAATCTCATTCCAGCACTAAATTCCAAGCTGTTGTGCATGTTGGTCTTTCTGTCATATCTGGGGATGAATATCTCTGTTTCAAGAAGGGTCTTTTTAACCTCTCATCTCAGTCTTCCCTGCTGTAGTGCCACAGTTTACTCCATGGCACCACAGATCTGCTTTCTCTGGTCACTTCCAGGACTCATTCACTGTGGTGAGTTTGCTGGTGACCAGTCATCTGCAGTCAACTGGGGCCTCTGAAGCCTAGGAAAGGGACTTTACCTCTATGATATGAACAGCTTCCTTGCAGTGTGACCTTGCATGACAGGGGACATGGGCATGAACCACCTGTGTGATAGGCATCTCTTCCTGTCAAGTGGTGTGACAGACAAGTCTTGTTTTCTGAGCATCCCGTAGCTTTTGGAGTCCTTGTAGACACACAAGCAGGTGTAAGGGACCTGCTGGTTCTAGTATGATGGTGAGGTGGGTCTGAGCGGAAAGGGCAAGATATGACATTGAGATGGTCTAGTTAGAAGTGTGAAGGTTAGGGGAAGCCTCAGCTACAGTCAGCATGAGATGTTGGAATTCATGATCCTGCAAGGAGGAAGCTGAGCAAGAAGTAGGATTGTAACCTCGGACTTCAGGAGAGCTAACTTTGACCTCTTCGGAAACCTCCTTGGAGGAATGCCTTGGGCCGGGTCCTAGAAGCGGTGGTCCAGGAGAGTTGGCTAATATTCAAGCATCACTTTCTCCAAGCTCAGGATTGTGCATTCCTACAAGACAGAAGTCGAACAAGGTGAGCAGGTGACCTGCATAGGTGGGCAAGGAGCCCTTGGGAAAAACTTAAAGAGAAAAAGAGAGCATAGATAATGTGGAAGAAGGGCCAGTCCACATGGGAACAATATCAGAACACCGTCAAAGAATTCAGGGATGCAATGAGAAAAGCCAAGGCCTGTTTGGAAGTAGAGTTATCAAGAGATGTCACAGACAACAAACAGGACTTCTACAAATACATCAGCAGCAAAAGGAAGACTAGGGAAAACAGGAGCCTGCTTCTGAAATGAATGGGTGCCCTTGTGACGAAGGATGCAGAGAAGGCAAATTTACTAAACACCTTCTCTGCTTCTCTCTTTACTGCTAAGGCTAGTCCCCAGGAACCACAGAGCCCAGACACAAGAGAGAAAACAAGGAGAGGGAAAGAATTTCCACTGGTCGAGGAGGATTGGGCTAGAGATTATGTAGGTAAACTGGACACCCACAGATATACGTGGCCGGATGGGATGCACCCAAGAGTGCTGAGGGAACTGGCAGGGGTTATTGCTAAGCCACTCTCCATCATCTTCAAGAGCTCATGGAGAGCAGGGGAGGATGCTAGAGGAATGGAAGAAAGCCAAAGACCTTGCCCTTCAAAAAGCCTTACCTCTGGAAACGTAACGAAGGAGCTCATCCTAGAGATCATCTCTAGGTATGTAAAGGAAAAGAAGGTAATCAGGAGTAGTCAGTACGGATTCACCAAGGGAAAGTCATGTTTGACCAATCTGATAGCACTCTATCAGGATATGACTGACTGGAGGCATGAGGGGAGAGCCATGGATGTTGTCTACCTTGATTTCAGCAAGGCTTTTGACACTGTCTTCCATAGCCATCTGATGGGGAAGCTCAGGAAGTGTGGGTTAGATGGGAGACTGGACTAGATGATCTCTAGAGGTCCCTTCCAACTTTAGCCATTCTGTGGTTTTGGGTAAATTCATAAGTAGTAGGAGATGAGAAATCTGGACCAATGTGAATAGTCAGAAAATACCTGCAGGATCTTTCAGCTGTTTAAACGCTTGTATTTGCCCTTTTCTGCAGGTGTGCTCAGTTCAGTGTCTGAGACAGAGTCAGAAACTTGTTATTCTGAGACGCAGGCTTTTGGTTAGCTGCTGGGCTGGTCTCCCTCTGACGTAACTCCATTGAGGCTTGCTGGTTTGCAAAGCATTTGTCCTCTTGCGTTTCTCTCTTCTCGTCTCTCACACTTGGCACACTTCTCCTTTTAATCCAGAGGGTGTAACCTGGCAAACCGCAGCCACACTCCCTGGACAAGGCTCTGGCCCTGAATTACTCTGAGTCCAGATGACCTTTCCAAGCAGGTCTTTGGAGGCTTTGTGTTGTCCTTGTGTGTTCCTCATAGCCCATTTTTTCTGCATGAAGCATGCATTATTTTCTGCTTGTCATTTCCAGATCCTTTTCTGCTTGTCTTTCTCTGGCCTTGGAGGAGCTGGACCTCTACCTGGGGCTGGTGTTTTGTCTGTCTGAATCTCAATTCTCTGTTGTCATGTTGTATTTGTCTTCTTCACTCCCAAGGAGAAATAGGCCTGAACCATTTTAAGGTTTGTAGCTACTCTTGAACCTGACATTTTAAAAAAATCAATCAAGCAAACTAACAAACCTCCATGTAATCAGGGGAAAAAATTACAAGGATGGAGCCACATATACATTTGTGAATACATATATTATTTGATGAGAGTGAGAATTCTTGTGCTGTGCTTTGACAATGTTCTTTTTGAATATTTTTGCTATTCATTTTGTAGTATCTGCTTTCCCATTACCCTGTGGGGGTTAAATGGTCAGACTGGAAGTAGTGGTGGTGGGAGGGTTGGAAGAAGAAAGTTCTACCTTCCACTCTTATGAAAAGGTGAGTGATTTAAGATATTTTCTGTTTAAAACTTAACAAAAATATCAAGAGGAAAATTTGGTGAGTGTCAAACCAGAATAAAAAATTTTTAGGGTTTTGAAGAGTAATGGGGAGAAAAAGGAGTGGGTGAATGCAGAATGAAAGAGTTTCATTTTAGTTATTCAGCTCTCTGTTTCAAATCAGTATTTTTCATTTAAATATGATCCAAGTTGAAACAAAAAGGCTCAAATCAATGTCCCAACATTCTGTTTAAAAAATCCAAGTGACGGATTTTTTTTTCCACAATAAGATAGAAACAGAGTAAAACAAAATAAATATTCTGGAAGTACTGGAGAGTGGAGGGGAATTCATCGCAGCATGAAGAAAATGTTTCGGCCTAGAAACCATTCACTAAACACAAACAGAATGTACAAATAGCAAATACCTTTAACATCACCCAAATCATACTGTTCTGGCAAATTTGTCACATCAAGGATTTGCTGCAGAGTACGTCACTGGCTGAGCCTGGTGAGCAGTTACAAACTCATTTGCCTTGCTCCCAGCTAGCCCTTGTTCCCAGCGCTATTATGTTTATGAGGGCTGAACTCACAGCACATGGCCCCGGAGTGCACAGTTCTAAAGACTTTCGTATAGCTTCCTTTGGTTTCCCGTGGTTGCCAATATATCTCCTTAAAAAAAAAAAAAAAAAAAACTATAAAGTGATTTTTGGGGGTAGGTAGCGAGAAGTGAGGGATTTAATTCTGAGTTTTGAACGTGTGTAGTTTCCAACAGAGCAAAGACTGAAGCAGAGTGATTTATTTTATTTTATTTTATTTTATTTTATTTTATTTTATTTTATTTTATTTTATTTTATTTTATTTTATTTTTATTTTTATTTTATATTAAAAACAGCATTCCTGCCAAACTACTCACAAACTTATCCTTAGTAAAACAAGGCAGCATCTTAAATATTTGCAAGGACCCTACATTTCAAGAACCCTCTCAATTCATGACCACTGGGTTGGCTTGGAGTCTGGAATGAGTCCTTTCCAGACTGGTCGAACCACGTCTGGTTGGATGATGCATCCGTGGGACATGTAGGTCTGGGTAAAACTGTTTCAGTTTTTAGCTTTATGCAGCCACAGGCAACCAAACAAACACAGCCTTAGTCAGCCTTCCTTTGCGGGGAGAGATCCTACAGTGGGTCCTCTTGGTCACGAGGCAGAGGAAACCTTGTATTGCCATTTCCATGAATCTGGATGAGCATTAGACGAAGCTTAGATGAAACCATCCCTTTATTTTGCACATTTACTGCTCATGCTTTGTCAAACCTGATTATTGTCATCATCTCAGTTCTGTCACGTTCTATAAATACATGCCTAGATAAACCAAATGGCATTGCAATTTCTAATGAGGGGGAAGTACAAGGAAGGATCTTGTTTGTGCTCTGCAAGGAATTCTTCACAGAAACTGGGAGCAAGCTGAGACTTGGGAGCGTCCAGCCTCTCCTCTGGTAGAACAGCATCTCCTGATAGCAACAATATTCAGCCAGGCCTGTGGCAGCAGGGGTGAGACCCTATTTCTCCAAATGGGTTGTATTCCTGAATCTATCTCAGATGAATGGGAGGGAATAAAAGCACCACGACAGAGATCAGGCAAATGAGATCAAACAGTGGTTCCAAAACCCCAGAACTCCAGACTTTCAAAGACTTTCTATAGTCTAAGGATAAAATCCTTCTAAGGATAAAATCCTTCTCCCTCATAAAAGCAGCGTACAAAAGAGTCTGCATGAAAAAAACACAAAGTTGTACTGAAACAGCTACAATGGAGACTATTACCGTGTTCATGTGAGACAGAACACAAGAGGGAAATTTTAGCTCGCACCTTCCAGCTCCTCACTGTGGACTGGATCCAACACCTATAAAAGTCAGGGGAAAGGCTCTTGTTGACTTCATGAGAACTGGATCAGGTCCCACGTGAGTTACACCTACTTAGGCTCCCTGCCATAGGTGGAGATTGTCCTGAAAGAGAGAGTGAGTGAAGGGAGTTAAAATTACATGACCTTAGAGTTCACTCTCCATCTACAGCTACTCTTTTAGTAGAAAAAGAGTAAGAAACATCCTCCGTGTTGGAGAAGAAGGCAGCACAAGCCTTTTTTTTTTTTTTTTTGATTTGTAAGATAAGTCATTTATGCATTATTAAAGCTTTGTTTTGGCACTTCAAAAATTATATCTAAGATATTTTCAGACACTTTTCCAGAGGTTTGTGACACTGAGGGCTTCTGTTCTCCCCTTTAGGCCATCCACATACTCATTGCTCCAACTGACTTTAAGGGAAAGTGGGTATCCAGATTTTCTGAAAACTAGGAGCAAGAGATTTCTACTCCTACAGCCAAAACAACACAGGCAGCCAAAATAAGAGATCACATCAAAAAGATAGTCTAAACATGCCAGCTGCAAACTGTGGAGACTCTAATGCATAATACCTGCTTTAAATTAGATAACGAATTACCTAATACAAACTGAAACGAGAGAGTGGAATTAAAAAAAAAAAATTAAAAACCTGTTGGTTGCCCCCGGCATGATTTAATTTTGTTTTTGCTCCCTTGGTTATTCACTGAGAGACTTACTAATGCCTCATGGAAAACTTTATCATTCTTTCCATTTTGAAGTGCTTAAAGGAAATATGTTGTATCATGCTGTTTTGTGGTGCTTCCTCTTTCCCAACCACCTCCTAATGCAGAGATTTGCCTGAGTTAGAAACTGTACTTCTGGCTGACATAAACAGGTCCAGCACTACAGTAACAGTATGAATTGACATCAGTGAGGCTTAGATCTTATACCTATCCAGAACTGTTACTCTCTCCTGCATGTTAGCACTTGTAAAATATCCTTGGCTAGCACACTTCAAACTGATGACCTTGTTTCTAAGCTGATGAGGTATATTTCTTCAGTGATTGCATCTCCCATCATACCTCTAAGCTAATGTTGTGCCATGTACACAGTGTGGTACTGTAACTCTGGCCTCCAAGGACCCTCTGCCTTCACATTCACCATTGTCTTGGCGCTGAGAGAAATATTTGGTCACTTTGTAATGTGAGATCTGCCTGGAGAACAGACTAGAGACCTGACTACCACCACTGCCGTGGACTGTCATCTGTCTCATGTTGTTCCAGATATTTTTAATATGACGAACAACTACAAAAGTTATGTAAAAGACAGCAATAATGTGTAGGTCCGGAGGAAACCAAGCACTTCAGGGCATGAGTCTGGTGTGATCTACTCCAGTGGGAGGTAGCTCTGTGTGACTGGTCTGTGCGCCTCCTCCATTGACATTTAGCATCACTGATGTGCCCTGTCTATCTGTACACTTAATTAGATGTGGATTTCCTGAGGAAGAGAGAAGTGCAAAGGCTTGTGCAGTAGCCTGAAGTTCAGTATTTGATAGGCTTGTGTCTACTTAGTTTAGGCCTGTTGAGTGCAGCTAGCTTAAACATACTAACGCCTTACAAGTCTCTGGTTATGCAGAAATAGGACAGAGATAATAATAGCAATAATAATAATCATAATAATAATTGCCAGTTCTATCATCTCCCATATCAAATTCCTGCCTGAACTCAGACTTTCATTATGGCAGAAGCTATCCACTCTGCCTTCTGAAAATGTAATGCAAGATATCCAGCATGCATTGTTAAGTGTTGTTGTTTATGCTTGTAACAGAATCTAGGTTTTGGCCTTCCTGTGAGGGTTTTATTATCATTGCTGAAGATAAATATCCTTGGGTGCGTGGTGTGAGCTCTTGGAAAGTCATTTGCTAGAAGGATGATAGGAAAAGCCTGTAGGAAAATTATTTCAGTACCAACTCAGAAAATGAGTTTCTGGCTTTGTTGCAGATTTTCTGTGTAATCATAGACAAGTTACTTGCTTTCTTTTCTTCTGTAAGCGGACCATGCTCTCTGCTTAGAAAACAAAAAACTAACAACAGCCTTCTCTCAGTTGCACGTAAGGGCAGCATGTGCAGGTTCTCACTGTCAGATGTTCAAGAGACTGTTCTGGTGTCTATGCAGTTCTTCTTGGCGCTACAGTGGGGTTATTACTAAGGAAATAATGTATCTATGTCCTGGGGAGTATTGTAATACTGACAAAAAGTCCAAACAGAAACGATTCTCAGTAAGTTGTCATCCAGGCAGCTGTGGCAAGAAGTGGTCTTACCTCCCTTTAAGAATGAATGCAGAAAGTGGGCTATATCCTCATAAAACCAAACACTATTCACACAAATTAAAGATCAAGAAATAATTTTGCATTTATTATAACCAAGGCACAAAGAAGAGAAGTGCTTTGTGGCCTCCAGTTTTGTGTTTCTGCTTATGGGCTTGCAGTGCCTGCCTTAATGCTCCCTGAGCTGCGACCTGCAGTGCCACAGGAAGCACAGGTAGCTCCCCAGAAGTCTGGACACACAGATCAGTGTGTGTCAGGCTGGCCTATTCTTCAGCAGTGCAGCAGATACTTGAGGAACTCTGTGAAGAAGTTTATCATCTCCGATGTTTGGTTCTTTGCTTTGGGGAAAGGAGCATCCTGACAGGGTTACAGGTGAAAATGCATCAAGTGTATCTCTGAATGTGAAATGCAAACCAAGCCCTTGCTCTTTTGCATGCCTGTGGCAGAGAACTACTCAGCTTATTTTTGGAGCAAAAGCCACAGCTCACCCACAGAAATGTTTTGCTGTTGCTGTCTGTTTGTCTTTTTAAGCATTGTGCAACCAGGGGGTACAAACTCCCGGTAAGGTGAGCAGCGTCAGGTTGAAGTATGCCTCCACGTCCTCAGGACTGTCAGGAAGGCTTCATCTCTTTGCTGAAACATGCACGATGGTCATACTGGTGTTGCTTTGGGTGTTCTCGGAGCCTTTCATGTGTAAGAAGTAAAGACTAGCACAGAGAAGGACTTAGTGTGACTAAGTATAGGCTCTCTATAGTTAGGGGCAAAATTCCACAATTAACATCATGAGTGGTAAAGATGGATACAGGAACACCTTGGCATATCTCACACATCCTAGTCTGGCCTCCAAAGACCTCTGACCTTTGTGTGGGAACTCCCTCAAGCTGCCAAAAATAACACACCCACTGCAGACTCAAAATTTTAATGAAGTCAGTTGGGCTTCATAACCAAAGCTCAAATTGTTAATGGTGGTTAGATCTTGTACCACTTTGTGCTGATGTCTGTGTTGCTTAGACATCTTCCATTGTCAAATATATCTGAGTCTTAGTCATCTTCTTCAACGCTGCTATGATCGTATGCAATATAATACATAATAGGACAAAACAAAACAAAAAAAATTTAAAGATAGATGGTAGCTCACATCCCCAGTTCACCCAGTCTGGTTCCTGTGGGTCTTAGTGAAGGACGACATTGCATGCACGATTCCGTATTGACAGAAGAAGTAAGCATTTGTTTTGCAAATACTTGTCTATAAAGTCACGGAGGTTATGCTGAGTCAGTGCTCTCTTTCTCTTTACCTCTTGTGGTTCCAGGTGTTTCTGAAGCGAAGTCCTCAGACGAATAACGTAGTGCAGAATAACGGAGAGGGAACCGAACCCGCCGCAGGCAGCTGCAGCACTGAACTCCACCAATTGTCTTTTCTGAAAGCCAGAAACGAGTTGGAGCGGTATCTGTGATTAGGTGAAGCTTGTAATTTGTGTGTTGCTGTAGTCAGCACCGTGGGATTTTGGGACAAACAGCTGCTCTATGCTACATATAGCTTGGAATTTTGTGGCTTTTATATAACTTGCCATTCAATGGTGGAGCATGAGAGAGAAAGACTGGGAATCAGAACTGAACGAGCAAACTTCTCTTCAGGATAAAGCAGCATCTGATAAACCGTCCATTTTGGGCGATATCTGTACAGAGAAAGAATTATGTGGCTCTTTTATTAGAGCAGAAGTAAGAACTTGCAGCATTTTTCAGACTTGGTAATGAGTCTGCAGCTTCCTCTTTTTCTTGGTGGTTTCTCTAACTGCTGTTGGATGTGACAAAAATAGGAGAAACATGACAAAGGAGAACTTTACTGACAGAACAACAGAAACTCAGGAAAATGGTAAAATGCTTGTCCTCTCCTCCTTGTCAATCCTTTCCTTCCTTAGTCCCCAGTTTGTAGTCTATTGGATTAAAACGTTTTTAAAAAGCAATTTAAGAAAAGAAAGAGAAACTGGTAAATGATGTACTCCCATCAGGCAAAATAGAATAGCTGGAATAGCTGGAATAAATCATTTACAAATCTACGAGCAATATTTCTCTGTTGAAATATTCCAGTTTTCTGATAAGACATTTCCAGTTCCAAAACTTTGGCTTTCAAAGCTGCACATTTCTATTAGCTCTCATGATGAAGATTATTCTTGATATCATCCCACTCATTTGAGTTTGTCAGCTTTTTTTTCTGAACTACTTTTTCCAGTTTTCCTGGAATGGCCCACTGAGAGCTGAGATTTTGCCTGTATAGAGAGAAAAGCTCAGATTCAGTCCTCTGCAAGACTCAGCTTGATGAAATCATCTCCACCCCACTCTCTTTGTCCCACTTTGGTTCCTACAGATAGGTCTGTACAACAATGTGTTTAGGATACAGTTTAATCAGAGGATGAAAAGATGGATACTCAGATTTCAAGAACTTGAGGCCAAAAAACAACAGGAGAGACTGAATTCCTAAATTATAACTCAATACTGTATCATTAACTTACCTCAGAGCTGAGTGCAGTAACCAGTGTCAGAGAAAGGCATATCCTCCAGGAAGGCATTCAGTCTTAATGCACACCCATGGGTGACAACAAGAGAGGACTGAACCATTGCTGCTCTCACGGGATTGCACCTCGTTGATCGGTAGTGTTGCTTCGTGTTTCCCTGACCCTGGTGCTTTGTGTTCTTATTCAAAAGTTACATCTTCTCCTGCATGAAAGAGGCATTCGAGGAGAGAAAGCTCAAGAGTGCTTCAAATGTTCAGGATCAGATCGCTGTTGCAGGCGGAAGGCAAAGTCACCCTGAATAGATATGTTGCTATGGAGAATATTTATCCAGCTTAAATTATTTGGAAGTCCTTAGCTCTACGTTTCGTTCAAATAGTTCTAGACTTCTGTGTTTGTCTTGTTGGTACAGAAAATATAGAATGAAGTACATGGTTGGCATGCAATATGAATGTGGACCACAAACACTAGCTAATGGAACCCATCTTTGTGAATCCTTGTGTGTGGTAGGAGTACGTCACACTGAGCAGGTGTGAATGTATGCATTTTATTTTTTATTCTTTTCCCTAAATAATAATGATTCTATTAAACAATTTGAAGATTAAATTTGAGGGGGGAAAAAAAGAGGCCCATTAAGAAAATAATAGTTTTCAAAAGGTCTGGATAGGAAATGAAATCTCATCTCTTGATGCAAATCAGAAATTTGACACATGAGTTATTTTAAAGATCTCAGATTTAAAAAGTGACAGACTACTTTTTGTTGACAAAGTTGTTGTTTTTTTTTTATTTTTATAAGTAATAGGTTTCTTATCAGGTCAGTTTTACTGTATAGAAAGAGAAGAAATTTGCCTTTCTGATCTTGCAACCCTTTGACAATGAAGACTAGCTAATCAGGGCATCTCTACCATGCAGAGATAAAATACAGGTTCTTACCACAGTTTCTGCCTTGCTAGATCTAATATGCATCAACAGATACAGCACAGAGGGAGCCGGACAGTATCATATATCCAATCTATCATGCTGAAGACTGTACTATATACACTGTGCTACTTTTATAAGCCATTAAGAAACCCATATGGAATAATGTTTGTGAGCAAGGACCAGCTGTCAAGCCTCTAAGGAATTCCCAAACATTTGGGTTCAGGTTTAAATGAGGAGATGGGGGAGGGAACAGCAATGCTGTTACATGCGTAGTATAACTGCCCATGGTAGAGCACATAAAGAATCATTGCAAATGTACTAATCCTCCTTGAGAGACATGAACATAAAACCTAAAATGTGTTCCATATGTTCCATTGTCCTGCTGCTGCACCGGTTCCAGCTGAAAGCATAAAGCTTAGCAACCTTTATATTGATGCTAAACACATTGCGTCACTGCTAACACTGATATCTTTTATGCTAATACAATTAAGCTTGCTTCAACATAATCCTGGTAAGATAAACATCATTGCTGTCATGATAAACATTGCAGCTATGTGTCTCTTAAAAATAAAATGGAATAAAGATGAGTTATCCAAACCAATATGAGCAAACTCTTCCTCTGCCCTGCTCTCAGAATTGCCTCTCCGTCCTTCTGGCTTGAAAGTGAATATTGTTGGTGTGCATGTGAACGCTGTCACAGCTAATACAGTGCGTCTTCTACACCAAGCAAAAACAACAACAAACCCAAAAGCCCTTACTCAGACTCCTTGGATAAAAACAGCATGCTGTGGTCAATGCGCGTGGTCAAGATTACCTTGCCTCTGTTGACTAAAAAGGGAAGATTGGTGGCCAATGTGAAAATTCCTGCTCTGCCTGACGCGGCTGGTTTTTAGTCTTTCTGTGAGGGACTGCTACTGCAATATCTGACTGATGACCTGATGCTTGCTGTGACAAAGGCTTGGCAATAGCTTATATATAATAGCTTACAGTTTTGGTTAGGTAATTAGTGCTTTTAGCAAAGTAAGCAAAATATTGGACTTACAAGTTTATAATTCACAGGTTGGAGTGGCAGTGTGAGTGGCTGAGGAAAGTGTGCTTGCACATTTTGGACAAACTAAACCAGTTGAGAAACATTATTAAACCATAATTGAGAAACAAACAAATATTTACCCCAGTGGGGTCAAAATGTGCAGCTAGTTAGGAACTGTCATGGCAATTTGCTCGAGATTGTGGGACTGTCTGCTTAATGTCTATTGCTCATGCCCAACCGAGAGGCCTGTGGGCTTGCTGAGACCTTTCAAAATATATAACAGCAAGATCTAAACACTTGCATAAAAGGGCTATATGTCAGGTATGACATATAGCAATGACAATAGCCTTTGTGTTGAAAGGAAAGGATGAAATATCAACTCTGAACAAAATAGAGAAATGGTAAACTTTCCCACTGTTGGAGAGAAAGAAATTTGGCAGGTAGGAAGGATGTTTAATCCAGGACAATGCATTTAATTTTACTAAAAAATTGAATGAGATTAGAGGCAGCTTGTACACAGTGATAGTTCCTGCACCACAAAACAAAAGAACAGATACCTTTTTTAGCCTTCTCTTATCCCTTCTCCACAGGGGAAAAGCAGAGACCCAGGGAAAATGAGGCCTAGGTTTTGAAATACGGACTTTTGAATTTTCCCCCAAGGTAATATCCCAGCCCACCTACGTATGAACACCTGGACCTCCATGTACTACCACACTGCAGCCTTATCCTCTCCCAGCAGATGTTTGATTTGACCCCAAAGCTCCCACGAAGCCTGAGGATGCCTTGCAGGGGAGCAGCAGGTTTGTGGGCACGCACCAGCGTTTGACCATGTCTTCAAGGCCCTGTGCTTGAGGGATCTCCGCTGAGAAGGCAGTCACAGGCAGCGGCCTTCCCTTATGACTGCTCCTTCTCTCCCAGATCACAAGCAGGACCACCTCTAACTCTAGCAGAGAAGAAGATGGGGAGGTGCTTTAACCCTCTCTGGCACCAGAGAACGTGTTCACCATCATCAGAGCCCCATTCCTGGGGGCATCAGCAGCAGGAGGCGACGCTAGACACCTGCACGCATCTGTATAGCCAGAGCAGAATGTTTCTTCACAAAGACACACGAGAGTCTTGCATGTTTTCAGGAGAGACCATGTTTTACAGGTATAGTGGGAGAAACCCTATACAGAAAATGCCTGAATAGATGTTCCTCTTCCCTCTTTGCATGCACGCTGAGGGTTGGAGATGGAGCTTCCTTTGTTGCCTTCTTCACTGCCGTACAGGAAAACAGAGGAGATATAATTTCTGGGACTAAAATTTCTTTCACCCATAAAGTAGATGCAGTAAGTCTGTCATGCAAAAAGTTTAGCTTTACCACTGCAGTGGTTTTAAAGCTACAAGCACTAAAATGTATGATATTAATTCACAGTAATTGCAGCATTACTTTTCCAGCCCATCTTTCAAACAGGAGCACATTCGTCGCATACGACTACCTGATCTATTGACAGTTGAGGAGATAATGTTCTCTGGGCCACCCAGCACGAAATAGCATTTTACAAGCAAGCACCTCATAAGACAACGTTTTTTCTTCAGCAACCGTTTCACAAAGCTGTTATCCAAGCCGAATTAATTAAGAAGGATCTGGGTTACAGGAAACTCCTATGGGGTTATTCTCGCTAAGTGGAATCCCTGCTGAGAAGAGACATTTGTGGTTTTGCCCCAAGTAAGCATTTCCAGCACAAGGAGACACTGCCTGAGGGACAAGGGTTATCTCAGGAGCTGAGCCCCAGCTCTAACAAGCTGCAAATATGTCTTGTCAGCTCTAAGCTGAGCAAATCAGAGTGGAGACTGGGAGTAGGTCCAAGTACAGGTAGATAATAAGCTGTGTTATTGCTTTGTCTCTATATATCCATTTTCCAAATCTGGTAATTAGTATCTTAACTTTGTATTTTAGCGGGCTAAGACTCGTTTTACTTTTCACCTAGCTCTTGTCTGCTGTGCAGACTGATTTCAGGGTGATATGGCAGCTCTGGAGGTGCTCCACACTCCATGAAGTAATAACTGGAGCACAAGCACAGTAGGGTCTGTGGGTCTTTGCTGGTTTTCTTCGCTGGACTACCAGGGCTGATTTCAAGTCCATGGACTTAGAGCCCCAGCGATGCACAGGAATCTCCAGCACACAGAGAATGTAATGGAGAAGAAACCTGTGACTTAAGTCTGGGCCCCACCACTCCTCACAGAAAAGACTTTGAGAAACTATTTCTGTATTTTCTCCCTCAAACTAGGGTGCCTGTATCTGATTTGATAGCAAAAATCAGCCTACTTGTCATTTATAGATTCCTACTGCCTTACCTAGCAACCCCGGTACAAATTTCTCTCCATGCTCTATACAGCGGTTCTCAACTAGCTTGCTCAGTGATAGGCAGCTTCATATAGCTACATGAATCCCAGCACAATATTTCCAAGGTGATCTGTACCCTGATTAAACTCTATTTGTGTATGTGTATGTGCTTTAGGTCAGGCACATTTAAAAGATATTTCAGTCTTCATTGTCCCTTGCTTCATCCTTGGATGTCATGGCTCCGTCTTTGAATAGGATATTTGGAGAAGATGTGGTTCAGAAATGGCCTTCTGGGAAATACAGGTCCACAGAGAAGATTCCCTTAATATTCCTCTTACTCCCCATCTATAATAAGAGAGCACTTAAAGGCTGACGGGAATCCAAACAAAGAAAGCAAACACAGAAAAAATATTAGATAATATCTTTGATGTAGCAGCGTGTCCTAAGAATAGTCAACCAGCTGATGATATGACCAGGTGTTACAGTCAGGGGGATGCAGATGCTAGTTCCTGTAATGGAAATGGAGGTGCACCACTGGGACTTACAGCTCAATACATTTTCTTTAATACTCTGTTGCATGCTCTCCATTTCTAATACTGATATATTCAATTTTGCAGTAAAGCTGCCAGAAAATGGAGATGGCCATGTGTAAAAAAAAACAGCCTTAGTTTCTGTTGAGAAAAACGTTATCCCTTAACAGATATTTGTTGACAGAATAATCTCTAGTTCTTAATTCATGGCTTGGATGACGGGCCTCAGCCCTTAGCCCTGCCTCATTAAACGCAGTGTTAACTGGGTAGTTAGTTAACTGCGTTAACTAGCTGCTTCTTCCAGGTTGATAAATGGAGCAGCCAAGGAGATATTGGAGCCAAGGAGGTGGGACTATTCTGGCTGGCCACCCGTGTGGCTTCAGGTTGGAAACCTGAACCGATGAGGCTTTTCTGCACAGAAAAGCCTGCAGTGCTCCCTTCTTTGTATCTTGGCCTAAAATAACAACAGAATGTCTCTTTTTTTCTTGTGGTGGCTCCGTGGTTTCTTTCTTTCCATTGCTGTTCCAAACCAGGAAGTGAAGAGGCATTTCAAAATAAAGTAATTACAAAAAGGTTAACCAAACCCGCTGCTCTCCCTTCCCCACCACCGCAACCAAGGTATGTGCAGGGGCAACCAGAGCAAGCCAGATGGGCCCTTGACTGTCTTCTCCTGGGCAGCCTGGCTTCTCGAGCAAGAGGAGAAAGCTGCCGATGACTCCCTTAGCTGTAGGAGAGCCACCTTTCAGGCTGTTAACTCAGTTTGGTTAATTTTGGGGATACTACACGTGACATGCATTGCAGACCCATCTAGATCAGTTTCAGCTTCTTCCAAGCATTGTGGATATGCCATCTTGCACAAAGCAGGTAAAATCTCCATGAAGGTTTACATGTGTGTATCTGCTTGCCTATCACTTATTTGCAAAACAAAACCTGCTTGTGTCTCTTCAGCAGTGTGTCCCTAAAAGTACAGCTGACAAACGAAGTGCTTTTTACCATGACACACAATTAAGGGGGAGAGCTCCTACTGCAGGGTAAAGAGGAATTCAGTACTGAAAAAAAAGACTTTAAAAGAGAATTAGGAAAAAAAAATCATAGTGGCAGATGCATTGACAGCTCTTAAACGTGACGCTGCATTGTGCTTACAGGGAATCTGTTACCACTAACAACAGCTGGGAAGATGTAAACTTCTGATTTGACCAAATATGGAATATCTTATGTGCTTAACCATATTTCTACACACAGAACCTTACAGCAAATGAAACAAAACATAAGGTTTTAGAGCAATGGGAAAAGTCACATGCATTTTGTTTGGACTGAGTCTTTAAACAAAAAAAAAACAGCTCTTTAGGGAGTTTATAATTTCCCTGTACTACATGACTACTTATTTATTTTCTTTTTCATACCTTCTGTCTTTTTTTTTTCTCTAGATATGGACTATCTGGAAAGTCTATATGCTTCCAGGAGTGTCTTCATCACAGAGATACATTCACATATTCAGTTATGAGGATAGATCTAGAAAAAAGTTAATGAGACTTACAACTTGTGCTCTATACATGCTGCAATGTATAGAGAGGCTATGAGAAAACCTGATCCCTCATCTGGTCTCTGTGCCTTTAATTAGTACTTTATCTTCATGATCTGTTCCTTTTTTTTTCTTTTTTTTGTCTTTTCTTTGGTTTTAATTAAATCTCATTGTAATTAGGCATCTTTCCTACTATAGACTTGCCTTTATAGACCTCAGATGAAATTGATATCAACAATTAATAACCAATAGTAGTCACCAACATCCTTTAGAAGTCTGCCTCTGCAGAAAAAAAAGGGGAAATATTAAATTGTCTCTATAGTGGTATTTTCAGTTTACAATGTAAACAAGGTTGTGCAAAGTATTTAAATAGCTCTTGGATGATTGAAAGAAAAACAAATAGTACGGAAATTGCCCTATCTTAAAATCAAAATTGGACTAGTAGGAATTTTGGACTAATTTTGTTAATAAATTTTCCATTAGGAAAAAATAAAGAGCATCTCTTATTATTTGCTCTATGACAACACCTAAAAGTTGAGCCTTAAATCTGTCCTGAGCTGTGTGTTGTCTGGCCTGGGCTTTGCAGTCGCTTTGCCTTTGCCCATGAGTGCTGGGAGGAGAGCGTCTCTGTTGCGTTTTGCCAGGTTATTGCTGGGTTGTGGAGCTGCAGACCTTTTCTCCCACATGTTGCAAATTTAGATGGACACTTAGCTTTCCGCTTCGGTATCTGAGGGGATTATGGCAAATCGGGAGTCCTTGAAGCCTCTCTGACTGACATTGGCAGTTTTGCCTTTCTCTGGGAAAAAATGCAGACTTGCAAATGCAAACCAAAGGGAGAGATTAACCTAGCGGGGGAGAGTTATAGCAGTAACAGAAGAAGATAGCCATGGAAAGCCATAATTGTAGAACTACCTGGCTGAGATATTGCAACAGCTGCTGGGGAGAGCAATCCCTTTCAAAGATTGCCTCAGAGTTTGTGGTGCTGATTCAAAGTCTGCTGTAGAAAATGGGTGCTAGGGGAGAGGAAGAGAGAAGGTTTTGCAGTGATTGATGACGGTGGCATCAGGCTGCTGTGCGAGCAGTAATAGTTGCTGTATTTTGCAGGACAGGTTTAAGGGGAATGTAATCTTTTTGGCCTGCAAAGTAAAAATTATATGGTAATCCTAATGAGTTCCTAATGCGTTTAGTCTACAGTAATGACAATGAAATAGAGAGCCTGTGGACCACCTTACTCCATATACTGATGTTTGTCTGGAGAGCTGTAGTCCAAATCCCTGCTTATAAAAGGGCAATTGCTAATGCTAGTTAATAGAACTAGCTTGAATACCCTCTGGGATGGAGATTTAATATCTTCCCTGGCTGATCTCTTCCAGCACTGCACAATCATCATGGTGAAGAAGATCAGACCTGTTACCTGAATGGTATAGTATCAGCTAAAGTTTTAGCTTCTGTTTTTAGTATTTTTTTCATAGAAAATATGAACAAAAGGCATCTTAACTTTCAAAGGCTCTTTTTTAACACATTTATATGGATCATCAGTAATAATGAGGATGTCTGGGACCGAAGGCTCCTGTGAATTTAGAGGAAAGAAAACAAGGAGCAGGAATACATGAATGTATCCAACACTCTTGACTTTTTAGGTATCCTGGAGCAATAAAACATGGGATAAATGATTTCATTTCTGGCTGTGGCTATGAAATACATTCCTCAATGTGTAGCAGGCAAAAGGAAGAGGCAGTTGGTTTGTGAGGTGAGTTTATTGGTTTTGCAACAAGTTATGCAGATGGCCCTGGCCTCATTCAGAACAACTGCCTTGGTTAAAGCCATGCGGATCTACTGTAAAGCAAAGATAAGATAGGATCCTACTGGATCTAGGCTTTTATTTGATTGTTTTAAATAATTTAAGATTTTCAAACTTCTCTGCATATTACGCATATTTAAAAGCAAATGCAGTTTTTTACAGATTTGATGAGAAAAGGATGCCTTCCTCTTGAGCGCCCTGTACTTTCAGAAATTTCAGATTACAGTTTTAATTTCCTGAGGTCTCCTCTGTACATCTGGACTTGAAATCATTGCAGTGGTGTTGCAGAGTTCTCTCAGGAAATTAAAAGTAATGATTTTGATTCAGTTTATCTTCTTTTTTTTTTAATATTCATACACCAAAAAGTACAGACATATCTTTACACACACATAAACACATATTTGCAAAACTTAAGGCTTCATGGATTGCTGTATTTTCCTGTATTTTCATGAAGTTTTCCTTTTCTTACTACTTGTTTCAGTCAACATGTAAGTATCTCTGGTTGGGACTTTGATACTATATTCAATTAAATTCTAGATTGTGCAAACAGGGGGGAAAAAAGGGAAAAATAGGAAAAATAATTCTAAATATATCACAACAAATCTGGGTTTCTTGCAAAAAAAAAAAATCCTAATCTGACAGGCTCTTCCATAGAAAATTTTTGCTATAATCTTTACTTTGTAGAGAAAAAAATGTTTGTTCCCAAATGCACATAGTGTGATTTCTCATCACGGTGAAAAGCATTTCTAACTCATTCACATATCTGCACTATTGCTTTCCTGAGTTGAGGGCTGTGAGGTTTGTTCTGATCTGGGGTTAAATTTGAAATAATTCTGTAGTAACTTTAGAGCATACAGGTGGACATACAGTGATATAATCCTGATGATGAACGGCACTGCATCATGTTCAAGGTATGTCTTAGCAATGGGCAACCTTTACAACCTAAAAACATTAGACTCTTGCAGCATCTAAAGGTTGCAAGTCTTGATATTTTGTTTTTCCAGACTCTTTGGGCAGACCATGTCTCGCTATTTCTTCCTGGTTTTATAAGGGGTCTGTGGACATGTACAGAGTTGTTACTTGTGATGTATCACAGGGGACAGAGGACAGCTGGAGAGCAGCATGTAAAGAAAATGGGAACATATGAGCTGAGAATTACTGCTCCTATAGAATATTTCAGTGTTGTCTTGGATGGAAACTTTTGATGTTCAGCTAAAATATTGCTCTGTTTTCTTGAAAAATTGACAATGATTTCCATGAAAAACAGATATTTTTTCACACAAATGAATTTATTTATCCATTTATGTAAATCTTTTTTCCATTAAATAAGTTGCAGTGTATGCAACGTATTCAACTGTTGCTTTTGCATAAGTAACACACATTTGCATAAGTACACAAGTAACAAGGTTTTTGGAAGGTGCAAAAACCTGTTTTGCCCAAAACATTTCCGAAAGAAAAATAATCGATTCTTCAAAGCCTCTGAAATCCAAAATAATTTTATTTAGATGTTTACATCGAAATGGACTTAAGATAATACCAGTTTTTGGCACCTAAGTATGAATATAAATATGAATATTTGGCTAGTGAAAAATAATATTTGGCTAATGAATATTTGGCTAAAATGAATTGAACAAGGCAATATTGCTCAAATCCAGGGAGAAAACAAATGAAAAACCCAACACTCTGAGAAAACATAGTTAAAGAAAAGAAGTTGCATAACTTTTTAGTTTGTCTGTCAGCTGAAATGCAAATATGCCCAAAGTCCAAACCCGAAGTTTACTGCAGTAAAAGACATTTCTAAGCTGTGATGCATACAAACTCTCTCTGGAAATAGCTCGACAGCCAAGAATTCCCTTCCATTAGGAAACACCCTCATTCCAAAGCCTCAGACATCTATTTTGAATGCATATATTTTATTGCCCTAACATCATAATGTCGTTATTATTTATTTACCTAAGATGATAACAGTGACTAAGACCCTAGTTAGGATCAGACCTTGATTACACTTTACAGATATCAAACGGAACATTATCCTTTTTCTCAGAGAGTGTTTAGTATAAAATAACAATAGTCTTAGTGTTACACCCTGCAGTATAAATAGACCAGCAGGTCTGAAGATGTTGTGATTCCCCTGGAAGATCAGGAGGAGTTAACCATATTCTTTTAATCAAAATGCAGAAGTGCCTTGTTGTCATGAAAATCTGATGGACATTTCAGTGGAGACTCTATTTTCTCAAGTAAAGTGTTAGTATCAATTTCCTTAATATCAAGCAGAGAGGCAGCCACATATCAAGACCTTCAGTTATGAAGGTTTTCTTTTCTGAAAACAGAAATGAAACACATCATAATATCTAGTGTAAAGGTAGTTATTTGAGATCGTTAAAGAAAATTTTGTGATAGTCACAGCCTCATAGCTCAGATCTGCAATACTGATGCTCATGAGGGGAAAGCTAAAATTTTCTCAGGACCTGCATTTTTACTGGAACTGTGCTGCAATAAATAAAGTTGTTCGTGTTTGCTGCAGTGAATGTACAACATAAAGGATACTAAAATAAACCACTGCTTTGTTTTGCTTTGTTCTTGTTGAGAAAGTTCTCAAGTTCTCACTTTTATTTCTCTCTCTCACTTTTTTCTTTCTTTTATTTTTTTTTTTCCTGTTGCAAGTAGACCACCTGGGTCTAGTTTCCTACTCTGCCACCTGTTTCCCTTGTGTCTCTAAAGACAAAATTAAATGGATGGGAAACAGAGCAGATCAAAAGTCCAACCAATCTAGTATTCTGCGTGTGGGCCTATGGAGGCCCAACTATGGAGGAGCTGAAGAAAACGGACAATTTTCTGTACACTGCATAAGCAGTGATATCTTTTTCCACAATAAGTCCCCTTTACGTTTGCAAAGAACTTTATAGGCCAGTAACGGCGTTTTGATGTTCAGTACCTTAGGTGGACTTTTTCCCCACTCTTTTTTTCTATTTTTCTTTCCCCTCATTTCAGTCACATTTTTTTTCTGACAAATATTCCAGCAGATTAATTTGATGTATTGTGGAATAAGCATCTTCCACTTGTTTTGGACAAAATGAGAAGAGCTCAAAAATAATAAGAGAGTGGGGCTTTCAAGGAGGGACATCTGAGACAGAGGACAGCACTGGGGAGGCAGGAGCATGAGGGGTTCAAATTAACCATGAAGGAATTGCTTGTAATTTTAACTGCCCAAGTTGAGCTAAGCCCCTTTAGCAGAGACCTAGGTCTGATGGAGGGCTAAAAGCTGTGATTGCTTTAGCTCCTGCTTCTAATTCTACTTAAGCTGATGAACTGTTTCTACTTATTTTGGATAATTTTTGGAAGGTGAATTCCAGTATCCCTGGCAGTGTAATGGCACAAAGTCTGTTGCAGGCTCCGATACCTGCCTACCAACCTGCCTAATCATGCCAGATATCTGTTCTGAGGTTTGTACTACCACAGCGTCGTTAATAGTAACAGCCTCCATCTCTTTGGTATTTGGTTTATGTCTCTGTCAAAAAAGCAAAGAAAGGTCCTCTGGTGGGAACAGGCTAGCAGCAAAGGTCTGGTTTAAAGATACTGTGATTTCTCTGGAAGATCGTATTTTTTAACAAAAGGTGCAGAAGTGCCTTGAGGTGAGTGTTGACCAATAATAGATTGTTCTCTAAAACTGTGCAAACTGAACATCTCAAACTGCAGAAATTCTCTATCTTGAGTGCAGTTCTTCTATTTTAATAAAGATATGACAGTTTACAAAGCATCTGTCCCTTTCATTGTCTTGATTCCTCGTGAGGGAATTTTGTTCAGGATATTTCAGGAGACACAGAAGGCAATTACATTCCATTTTTATTTCTGGCCAAATTCTTACTCGATTTCTTTTTCCCTTGAGATGAAAATAGTAATCATTAATTATGACACTAAGTAGCAACTAATTATAACACTAGTACCCGATGTTGATACAGCAGGTGAAAAATAAATTAGTCCTCCCAAAGAATCATAAGGAATGAGATTTAGCAAGATAAATGACCCTTAGCTTCCTGGCACATTTTCCTCTCCTCTCTCTTTAGCTGAATTGCAGTGGTTTGCTTCTGTACTTGTTTACGTTGCTGTACTTGTTTACATTGCAACTCTTCTCCTTCAGGGCTGGGTTTTAGTCAGTCAATGTAAATACACTTTGCTAAGTATGTTTTATTCTAGTCTCTCTTAGGCACTTTATTACATGACAGCGATGACAATTATTGTTAATACTGTTTATTTAAAACGTTCTGATGGGCTCCCAGCATTGTCATGGTGCTCAAGGACACAAATTGGAATCAAGGATCTAGGGGGAGCTTTGAGGTCTTACGCTTTGATCAGAAAATGCCTTTCGTCTGATAACAGCCTTGACTTCTCTCTGAGTGTGGGGTGGACATACAGTCACTCTGTGGGAAGTAGGGGAAAATGCAGGATTTACAGGGACACAATAGTGCTAGGAGGGCATCGCATGTTGGATGTCATGCTGAACTGACTGTATTTTTATCACAATCAGAATCTGGGCATAGACCACTTATTTTTGGTGAGGGAGCTTGATTCAGAGGCTGGAACTCTAACGTGCTTGGCGTGATGATAGAAATGTGAGCACTGACTGAAGGCATTTACAGGTTTGGAGTCTAGTCCTTTGGCTACAGAAGTGATCAGAAATATTATTGTTGAATTTCCCAGGACTAGGACACAGACAAAAGTAATTCTCCCCCTGCTTCAGGAATGCCCAGATAAAACACTGTGTCCTAACCTAAATAACAATAACAAATATATCAACAACCCCTTTTCCTTTTTTTTTGTTCTATATGATAAATTTTAGACCATGCAAATGAAACAAAATGATCATCTTACTTCCCTGTTTAATTTTTTTAATATATTTTCAAAGAACAGAGGAAAAATTTCAGCAGAGGAGGATCAGGAGGGGACATGGATGTGGAAAGAGACTTTTCCAGTTGGTCTACCCCTTTTTCTAGCCCGTTGGGTCTTTGTTCTATTTTATGTAGCGATTCAGGATCCTGAGTAAACAAACGATCCCAAAGGTACAGACAGGTTGGTCTGCTAGGATGAGAATTGGGATATATTACTGAAAAAGCTCTGAGACACGAGTCTTTCCATCTCTGTCTTGATCTCATTTACAGTTTGCACCTGAATTTTGCATTACATTGGAAAAATGTAGCTTGTAATGCAGCCTTCCCTGCTGTGGTGTCTAGGCCATGAGCAGCCTATGGCTTTCCTTCAGTTTCACCTGAAATCACAGACTTTCCTCCAGTGATTATAAATGAGATCAATGTCTTTTCTCAAGCTCTGAATAAATCAAGAATTGTTGTTCCTACACAGAAGTCAGCAGATTGTCAATTTGACTTTTTACTGGTTTATAAGACTATACATGTTTTATCAGATTTTTTTTTTTTCTCATTTGGTTTTGCTCAGCTTGCAGTTGAGGTTTTGGTCTGTTCTGGTCCTCTGCTCCACACATGGAATCATTACACTGCTATAGCAGGAACCATTATTACACTGAAACATACTTCATTTCCTTTTTTTTTCTTTTTTTGTATGATAAAAATTGCTGTGCTCCATTCTGGTTCTTCAGAAACATTTATTGTTTCAGGCTCCTGTGGTGCTAGTATCACATTTCTGACTATTCCATTGTCTGGGCAGAGATACTCATGTTTCTCTATTTTTTGGAATTTCGTCCATCTTCCTAGTCCAGTTTGATGTTCTTCTACTTAAAAAGCTGCTGAAAGGAGTCTTCAGATCTGCCTTTTCTTTTCCCAGTTGAGGAGGAATCCCAGATTATCTTTAGGTTTGTGGTTTAACCCACATCATGTCTGGGAGTAACTTCTACAATTGTTTGCGTGTTCGAGAGATGTACATTACTTAGCTTGTTTATTTCAAAATTTGTAAATAATAGTAGAAAGCACAGAAACAAAACACCATTTTTAATTGCTGTGGTGAGGGGAAATTTCTTTGTGAGGAGATACTCTAAGTCTTGAGAATGTTTGTTTAAGCCTGAATAGAAATGTTTTCCTACGAAATAAATTCCCATGGAAGAACTTCATTTCTGGTAGGGCTTTTCAAATTGTGTTCTGCATCTGGGAATTGGGTGGTGAAGAAAACAGAGGGGAGGAGGAAAAGAGAAAGTGAAAAGGAGGCTAATTAAATAATTATTTCAATGAGGCCAGAGCGGTGATTAGCTCCAGATGTTTGGAATTCCATGGACAGTCTCTGAGACGGAGAAGCTATGGTGGGCGTATATATGCTTATTTACTTCTCCCACCCCAAATCTGACTACTGCTTTCTCTAAGAGTCAATGAAGAACAGGCCTCTCCTAAAATACCCCTTGGACTTGGTCTTTCCTCTCCGGATTTTGATCTGAGTTACTCTAGGCCAGTGTAACCCATGAAGGCAGTGGCACTAATCCAGGTATATTCTGGCAAAATTGAAAGCAGAGCTTGGCCTCCACTCCATAAATAGTCTGTTCACAATGAAACAGCAAATGGCAGTGTGAGCCTACAGTCCCAGCTAGTTGGGGACAGATTCTTATCTTAGAGTCTCCGTTAAACAGGTGCAAACTAGAAGCAAACTAAAAGAATTATGATATGGAAAATAATGATAGAATTAGCCCTGTCTGACAATGATGTGCAAAAATATAGATAGCAACAAGACTGGCTACATGTTTGTCTATGTTTTAGCTGTCCAGTTAAGAAGAAAAGTGTATGACTTTTCCATCCTTTTAGTCTTATCCTCTTTTCTTTCCTTAGAGGAAGATTGGGTCAGAGATTTCCTGAGGAATCTTGATACCCACAAATCCATGGGCCCTGATGGGATGCACCCG
>JAWLRI010000829.1:2683694-2710212 GCA_034781795.1 Crypturellus tataupa
GACCCGTTTGGATGCTGCCCTGTGCCATGTGCTCTAGGTGGCCCTGCATGTGCAGGGGGGTTGGACTAGATGACCTCCAGAGGTCCCTTCCAACCTTAGGCATTCTGTGATTCTATGATTCTATGATTCCCTTCAACCACAACCTAAGAGATGAAGGTTATTCCTTCCTGCTCAACCAAAAGAGTTTGGCAACTTTTATTCCTGATGATAGTAACATTTACAGCAGCCCGGGAACTCTTCAATATACATCTCAGACAAATTGTCCTTTGCTGTGCTGATAACTAAGGAATGGTAGCATAAACATCAACATCAATAGCTGAATTCTGCTGCACATGACTCACAAGAGGATTCAACCCATTATTACTGGAGGCATTTTGTTATTAATCCTTTCAGTGATTCAGGCAATGAAGTTGTATAAGAGGATGTAGTAGTGGGATCAGTATTGCACAGTCAGGTGGATGGAATCGTTTACATTTTCCCTTCTTGAACTCATGTGATTCTTTATCACATTCACCTTGGCCTAATTCAAAGTTTATGAGAAGGAATTTGGCCAGAGGTCCATGTGGTTCTCAGAATTACCATTTACAACTCTTTTTAAATATACATGTGCATAAATAAAGCACAAATTCATCCCCCACCAAGAATAGTTAGGTCCCTAAAATACTCTTTTTTTGCAGGTGTATGCGGAAAAGAGTTAAAAATAAAATACATTTGGAAGATCCAGCCACAGATGTAACTGAAAAAACATAGGTGAGTTGGATCTTTACCCGGTATAAGTTGTCATTGTTCCCCGTACTATTGAAATGTGATCAGTCCACACCTGGAAATACTTTTTCCCGCTTATTCACCCACTGTACGGATAACTACAACTCCTTATTTCTCTTTTTAGTCACTTACAAAAGAGAAATCTTTGAGGAAGAAAAGTAGTTTCTTCCCTTTCTCTGTGTGTTCAGGTTTGCAAGACTTTGGATTCAGTTAGGCTCTCTGAGCACTGGTAAGAATTGTCACAGGTATCTGCAACATATGTGTTAAGGGTAAGGAGGTTTCCACCAGCAAAAGCCTCTCCTGAGATGGTGGGTGCATACTTTTCCTTTCTATTCCCCGAAGCAGGTACTTGGACAGGTAACTGGATGGTTCCCCACAAACATGCAAGAGAAAATGTTCTGGTTGCTCCTGGGTGCTGAAAGTGTAGCTGAGTCCAGGAAATGGCACAAAGCAAATTTTTTTCTGTCTTTGGCTGGAATGCTCTATTCCCTCTCTGGAGACTGATGCCTTTCTAAGCCAGAAAAGGGGGAAAGAAAAAAGTAAGCTAAGAGGAATGTTATTTTCCTTATTTTTGGATTAACTTTTACTAAAGGTTCAGCGGAAGAACACAAATCTGTTGATTACTGCCTATCTCATGATCAGCAGATGGTTCCACTTCAGAGATTATCAAATGAAGGGAAAAAATAAAAAATAAAAGCAGGCATATTTTTACGTGCTGGAGATTTCCTGGGTTTATACCATTTCTGTAAAGAATTTTGCAAGAACTGATTGGAATCCCACATGTCGCATTTTGGACAATGGTTTTCCTTACTGAACCCCTCAGCAGATTTTAGGTGCAGGTCTCTAGGCGCAGTCTAAGGACACTCAGATGTTCCCCTGACTGAATTTGGCTTAGATGGCCCAAGGTTATGCTTTTCTTATTCAGGAGGAGAGGATTGAGGCAACTGGTTGCTGACTGCAAGTGCGTAAACCTAGGAAGGTGAGTGCGCAGGAGATGTGAACTCCAAAACCCAACTGGTTGATCTCCATCCTTCCTCCTTTCCCTGTACCCTTTGTCTCTTCCCCTGTCTCCCTGCTCTGAGTTGTGTCCCCTTCGTGTCAGACTCCCACTTATCCCTTTGCCTCCAAGCTGATAGGAGTATTTGCTGCAGTATGAGAGGTCTCCTGCCAGGATGGAAGGTGCTGTTCGCTTGCAGAGCACGAGGCAAGGATACAAGGCGACTCCTGGAAGCTAAACAGCCGCGTAAGCATGGCACAGCGCCCGGGGTAATTAGTGCTCTGTCTTGAGGCTAATTGGCTTGTGGGTGTTAACTGGCGAGAGGAGGGTGAAGGACTGCTCTGTGCAGATCTGCCTCCCTTCCCTTCCCATGCTGCAGGATCCCTGCTCCTGCTGGAGTCATTAGGAAAATTCACCTGACCTCACTGGAGGCGGGAACTGGCAATAGCACCAAGTGCCTGTAGCTATTTTTACCGTACATAGGGCAAACCCTTGTGAAAAAAAAATGCACATGGTTAGGCCTTTTTTTTTTTTTTTTCCCTTGTAAACTTTTTGAGGAAGGGCCTTGAAAATAAAGGGAACAGGGAGATGGACATCACGGAAGGTGGATGGTATCCTGTCTGATTTTAGTGCCGCTCTAGTGGTTTTATCAACCGGCGTTAGGACTAATGAGCTAAAAAGTGGGAAGCACCTAGGCAGCTAGGAGCAATGAGAATACCAGAGGAGAGCTAGTGCAGGCCAATGGGACATGAGGGAGAATAGGTGTGTGGATCCACGGCGGGATAAATTCGTGGAAGACATGAAGAAATCTGAGTGGGACTCAGAGTTTAGATAAACTCTAAATTTAAGAGAAAGTATCAAGCAGAGGGAGAAGAGTGGCCCCTAAGTGTTGGTGAGTTCTCAACATTTTTCCTTGGGTGGGAGAGTGGAAGGCTTCGTCCTGTCTTGGCCATATTCCTCCAGGCAAGGCCTGGTCAAGATCCCCTTGAAGTCAATGGAGAGAATCCCATTGACGTCAGTAAGACTTGGATCTGGGCCATAATTGCTGGAAAGACCCGAAATCTAAATGAAGAAACGTCTGTAGCCATGCATAGCTCCATTCCAGGTTAAAAATATAAATAAAAAAATATATTTCCAAGTTTAACATCCTCAGCACTGTAAATAGATGTGTCTTTCCCCCATCACAGATATGGCATTGTTCAGATTGAATAGGGGTATAATAAGCAGCCAAATGGCTTGAGTTTTCCCCCAAGGCATAGAAATAAGCAAAAATGCTTCATAAAGGAAGAAAAAAAAAAAAAGAAGAGGAAGAAGGAAAATAAACTTTGGTAACATATCTTTTTTGCTGCCCAGGCAGCTAACTGACTGGAGTATTTCACTTGAAATGAGCCCTGCACTTTGGGGAGAAGGTGGGAGGAAGGAGACTAAAGAAATTAAAAAAAATACCCTCACTCTAAAAAAGGAACAAAACCTACTCCAAACAAATGCGGATTAGAAAGATAGCAGTTTATTATTCATTTTCAGTTTATTATTCATTTTCTTTTTTTTTTTTCTTTTTTTTGAGGGGCGGGGACATTGAATAGCTGAGGGAATAGCTGTACAAGTTTTGTGCTTTTCCCAAAGAAACTTCTAAAATGCTAGAATCTGCAACCCTGACTTTCAAATGTTTCTTTGGCTTTTTCTTGTGATAAGAATGTCTGAAAACAGCAAGACAAGCACATTTGCTCGCTAGTTGCTGCCCTGACAAGTAAGTCTTCTATGCCAGTGGCCAGATTTTCAGCTGGGGCAAGTCACTAGCACTCCTCCACAGCTCCTCTCCCCCTCACAGCACGCTCCTTCCAAAATTAACTCATGCTTTTTTATCTGGTATCGCTGGAAATAAGAGCAGAAAAGAGATCTCTTGATACTTAGAGTGTCTAGCTTCAAAATCAGGGAGAATAATCATCTTGCATCATCCCACACCTTCCACTGAGGCAGGATACAGTATCATACAAATGAATAGATATAAGCGGCAAGCTGCTGGGTTATATACACTTACACTGTGTTACTCCACAGGGAAAGCCCTACCCTGCGATCACATCCTGGAAGGATATTTGCTGATGAAGCTGGCAAGTGGCTTCACATAGTCTGAGGGATTTGCTGGGGTTGCCTAGTGTTATTTTATTATGAAAAACGCAGGAATTAATGGCAAGGCTGTTACTGCTGCTTGAAGGCAGGGTCTGTTTGTTTTGGTTTGTAACTCCATTCAGTTGGCCAAATAGTTTGATCTGCTGATGCCTGTGGAGCTGTTCTGAATGTGTAACCACCAGTGTAACATCCTCTGGTTATTGTGAAACACTGTTTGTGAAAACTGCTTCTATTAAACCATTGCTTAACAGGGAAGCTGAAATATTCTTACTAATTATCTCATGCTCTCCTGTCTGCCTAAGATGCCCCCTAGGTTTCTCTATCTAGCATGAATCCCATCACAAGCCCCCCTGAAAAAGCAGTGGAGTTTTTGCTGTCGACTTTAGCGGGTTTTGGATCAGCCCCATGGGAACTATTCCAGTATTTAAACCTGGAAGGAAGAGTACAGGATATTTTCTATCTTTTATTATATATGATTTTGCCCTTCTCAGGCCTCACAGGAAGTAAGTACATGGGGCCAAATTCTTACTTTTTCCATAGCTTGTTTTGTTTTGTTTTATTTTATTTTATTTTATTTCTAAATATCATGTAAGTGGGTATAAATATACTGCCAAATGTGAATTGCTCAGACACTGCCTGAGTTAGTGCCGACAGAATTGCTGATCATCTGTAGCATTGAGGACAGTCACACTGAAGAGAAGTGAATTATAAGAGCACGACTTAAGGCTGCAAGTGCTTCTTTCTGTTTGGTGTCTGCTGTCTTTCCTGAGTTGCTTGGCTGGGTCACACAGAAGATCCGTTTCTCCCAGGAAAGCTTTAATTCTTTTATGAACTTACCAAATGTTTTGTTCTCTGCAGTAGCCCAATCTTCCTATTTAGTAATCTAGGAGTTTCCTGAGCCTGGATATTTCTGGACTATTGCCAACACTAGCTTCTACACATATATATAATAACTTTTTTTTTTTTTTTTCTCCAAATGATTTACACTTTTTGTCTCAATTGCTCTGAGTGATCATGAATTCCATACTTCCCACCTTGCAGGAGAGAGATGAAGGCTTCTTTCACAATTTTACTTTCTATTTTAAACCTGCTGCCTCATACATACTGTGTGCGAGCTGCCATAAATCACTCTGTGCCTCTCAGTTCTTCCACTATGACACACAGCAAATACTAATCCATTCAGCTTCTTCATATAAGTGCCTATTGCTTCTCATCGACTCTTAGCACTTTTCGAAGTCGGTGTATTTCATACTCCTAAACATCCAACTGACCAGTCAGTTTCCGCAATCACAGAATTATGAATTTTTCCACTGAAGGATGTCAGAGCGCTTAACAAACTGAAATATCTGGATGAGTCTGACAAAGTAATCTTGTATCTACTTTTTAGTGAAGTTCCTGAGAAACTGCTATTTCGACTATATATGCACTGTAACTGACCCAATGGATTCTGGAAGAGTGATTTGGAAATCTTCTGTTGGAGGAAAACAGAGGCATTTCAGTTATTCTTCCCTTTAATCTTTATTTGAAGAAGCAATCAAGCTTCTCCCAGCTGGGTGGATCTTTGTTTCCATCTTTTCTCTATAAAAGGCTATTTTAGTTGTGACTATGTCTTGATAAAAGTTTAAAACACATAAACCTTTGCTAGCTTAGGAGAATCATGTTCGTAACAGCGTTTGGACATATGTACTTTGATCTAATGGGACTAGATTAATTTAAGAGAAACTTTTATATACTTAGAAAGTACAGCTTGTTAGGGAAGCTTTTAATACAGAATGATGTGGAAGACTGATGGAAACCAGCAGGGACAAAAGAAAATTTGGGCGTACATACATTCTGGAAATCTATATATTAGTCACCTGAAACTTTATCTGAGCCTTTGCCCTAGCAAGAGTCATAACACAAGCCCTCATAATTTCTTTAGAAATATACAAAGTCAGTAAATATAGACTGCAGGACATCATTTAAAGCATTTCTCATTCCTTCCAAAGAAACCAAAGGAGTTAAATATACAGCTGACTTCTTGACTTCAAGTATTTGGTAATCTCATACTGGATTTGTTTCAAAAGAGCTCAACTCCTGCTAAAGCCCCCCAAGAGGTGGCCACATTTCCTCATTTTGAAGAATTCTTCATTTTGTGATTTGTTTGATTTTGAAAATCTGGCTGCAGCCCAGCTGAAACATCTGGCTATTGGCTCCTTTGAAATTCCAACTCCTACCTCCTTAGATCCCTCCTAAAAATTGTAGTATTGAATGTGATAGCAGCAGATTCATCAAGAGCTAGGAGACCATGCTGTCAAACAGAGTGATTATGAAAGAAAAGGAGATTCCTGAGAAGAATTAGAAAAATCACATCTACTCTTTACACAGCAGTTCTTTTTTTTCTTTCTTTCTTTCTGTAAATACCTCCCTACACACCTCATTTATCCAAACACCTTTGTTTACACAATATCAGGATTTTTCCAACAGCTTTTGGCTTATTTTACTTTCCACATCTGACACCATAGTTCCAAGGAAGTTACTTGGAAAGGATACATTAGAGGCTGAACACAGAGTCATGATGAGTCAGTATATTAAAAGGTCATTGTCATTACTGCAGTTCTGTTTTCACTTAGTTGGGTATTACAGCACCTTCTGCAAGCATAACCTAGCTTAAAAATAGTATGCATCTGAAAGCAGGGTACCAAATGCTACTGAAATCTAGTTCTGTCTATGCTAACACTCCAATATACATAATATATAATATTTATAATATATATATTATATATATATGTAATATCCAAAAGTGCTAATAGAGTTGTCTGTTGTCATTGTGTGGTCACTCACAATTATCTTTGACGGGTTGTGGCGATCAGGAGAAACTCCTGGATCTGGAAGAAAACAGATGTTACTCCCATTTGCAAGAAAGGCAAAGAGGAGGATAGGTGGAACTATGAGCTAACTATATCTCCTTATTAAAGCAAATAAACTTGGAAGTCACTTCTAAACGTATTAAGGACAAGAAGGTGATTGAAAGTAGGCTTGTGTATGAGGTATCACATCTGTTGAACATGGTAGTCTTCTATGATGACATGACCAGCTCAGTGGACACGTGGAGAGTAATGTATCTTGTTTCAGCTGCTGAAAGCCCTTCAGTAGACTCCCATATCATTCTCACAGACAGGTTGATGAAGACTGTATAAGTGGATAGATACAAAAAGTCACCACAGACAGAAGTCTCAACAGAGGCAAAGGAAGAATGTTGCTTGTAATGGGAGACTGATTAAAAATAACCCTTTGCAAAAAGATGCTTTCAAACGAGGCTGAACTTGCAGGACTGGTATTTTTTTTCCATATCCCACAGTGATACCATTCTTAAAAGACTGCTGCTTCTACTTGGGTTATTACTTACAGGTATTAGTGGCATACTCAGCACATCTCCTGTTTGCAGCTCATCACAGCTTGGGGGAGAAGTTAATAATGAACTATCAGATAGGAGTCTTAAAGGCTCGATTGATTTCCTGGAAGGGGTGGGGGAGCCTTTCCTCCCTGCAGGTGGAGGAGTCAATGCCAAGTGAAGCTCCTTTCCTTATCCTTGGTCCCTCTAGTGCTTCTAGTGGCCCCTCTAGTGCTTCAAGGGACTGAAGAACATGGGTCTCCTCATCATCTCGGTGTTTCATGCTGGAGCCTGTTGAAATTCTTGCCTTCTCTCCAAACTGCCAACTCAGTTTCAGGTGTTTCCTCCCCTGTTTTATTTCTAATTTTTAACATTTGGAGACTGATTTTTTCTTAACACAGATAGATCTTGATCTCTCTGTGGCCTGTTGTTCCACTATAACAGGGGAGAATGATGATAATTACAGCAAAATTCCCTTTAAAGCAAAGATGACATTAAGAAACATTTGTGCCTGGTCAGGTCCTTAGCTGACTTATTAGTTTATTAATAGTGCCTAGATAGTAACATAAATGACCATAAAGTGGCACAGTTTTGATATATTCTAAGTTTCTGTGGATATATTTGCAGAAATGTGGGAAATTAGAAGACAATGTGTTCAGAGGAATGTTTTTAAAAGACAAATATTGGCTGTACTGCTTGTTTTGCCAAAAATATTCTGGAAAAACTCTTTCTTGAAGTAAGGGATTGTTTCCTCACTCACAGTAAGCTTCAGTCCCCTTGGAAACTGCAGAGTGCAAAATTTTGAACAGGCACCAGTGAGAAATGCTCAGTTTGAGGCTGCTGGTGAGTCTGTGTGATTCTGCCCATCTGCCACATCACTGGCATCACAGAAAACCTGCTTTATCTTCTGTGTTTTACTCATGGTCCTAACCTCTTGCCTTAGGGCTTGACTTGAGAGATGCTGCCAAGAGAAACCGTATAATAAGAAAGCCCTGCAAAGCATAGTGGGGGGCAGCAGAATCATCTTTCCAGGTCACATCTGATGTCTCTGCTTCCAACTGAAATCATTTTCACAGGGCTCAGTACTTGTCCAGTGGAGATACTTCATCTGTCTTCTGACCTCTCGATACTTGACTTAGAAGCCCCAGCCTCCATATGGGCAGCAAGCTGGCACACAATTCTGTATATGTTAGGTTTACAAAAGTTTGAGATTACACTTGAAGCAAACTGTACTTAAAAATGGATTCAAAAAGTAAGGGAAAACAACTTCCCTTCATAGAGCTTTTGTGAAAATGTCTTACTTGCCTTCCCATTTAGTTGCTGAGCTAAAATCTTTACATCTTCATGCCAAAGACCAATAAAAACCTTTAGACCAGAACAAACTTTATATTGGAGATGATAGACAACAAATCAGTGCAGAGAATGATAGTTATATATCACTGACTGTTTGGGATTGGTATTACTCACGTAGGGAGTGTTATTTTGGTTGTAACCTTTCAAAAATATTCTTTCATTTGCATTTTCATCCATTCAATGAAAATCCATCCATCCAACCAAACTATGGAAGACTAAAGAGAAGAAGCAGATATTTCATGGCATGGCAAAAGATGTACATAGAAGATGCTAACACATACTCACAGCTAGACAGGAAGCACTAGGGCAATAAAAGTGTTTAGTTTTTCCTAGGCTCCCAATTCCCCAATGGACCAGGGAGGAATGACTTGAAATTGTTGGTGCCCCTTACATGGTAGATGACAGCATAGATAAGGCTGGGATGAAGGGGACACTGATATCAGATGGCAAATGCTGGAGGAATTATTTTTGTGGGATGATTAATTGCATCCTGACTTTTATGGAGCAGCTGAGCTTACCAGGTGGAGCAGGCATCATGCTGGAAAGGGAGAAACAACAGCTGATTCTGAATGCTGGTACCTTTAAGTTGGCATAGGAGCACAGATGAACAGAATCTGTGACGGTTAAGCCTGGAGGGAAGGAACTTTTATCTTGCCCTGCAGCTAGAAAAAATTTGAGTGAAAATTTTCAAACAGTTTCTTCTGGGGTAGAAAAAAAAGATCCAGAAAAGATGAATGCCCAAAAGAGATGGTAGTATGGCTCCAAATGCTGTGGTCCCCGGAGCAGATCCCACATGTTGTGCTTGAGTGATTAATTTGATGTCTACACGAGGACAGTTGAACTTGACTGCGCGTTAGTCCAGACTACTGTAGGATGCTTTTGATGCCAAAGGTGGGCAGTGCAGGGAAAATACCCCTCCACTTCCATAGGACGGGTGGGAGGATCATGTACCTTCCCGTACTGAACACACACAATGGACATTGTACATGTACGAGCCTCGAGGGATTCATTTCCTCAGCGCAGGAACAGCATCTGCTTTGGCAGCCTGGACATCAGTGACCAAATCAGCCTCTTCATCATGCAAGGCCCTGCAATATTTCTATTAATCCTTCCCAGAGCTCCTCTCTGGGAGTCTGTGTAATTCCACGAACAGTTTAAATTGGCACCGCTGCCAGAAGAAGCCTTTCCAGCTGTTTGCGTGCACACAGAGTAAGCCAAAATAGGGAGCCGATTCTGCTGAAAATGAAACATTTCTGTCATTGTTTTTTTCCTGGACTACTGATGTCCAGTGTGGGGCAATGTGGGGCAGAAAGGAGCAGGGAAGGGCATGACATTATAGTGCTATTGTAGGAGCAATGCTGGCTCTGTGCTCAGGGAATTTTATTCTGGTTGTGCAGCTGCAGTTTTTCTTCTGTTGTGCCTCCAGTTACTTGCACAGTGCTTTATTCTTATTTTATATTTGACCTGTGAAAGGACCTCTCAGATGGAAAAGTTGCCATGTGTGTGTGTGATATCCTGGAGGTGCCTTTCTGAGCCAGTATAAATGAAATTTATTTCCAGGATAGGCCTCCTTTCCTCAAGTGAATTGCAGAGCTCTCTAAGAAATGCCAACTCCCATCTCCTTGGCACAAACTTCTGCTTGTTTCTTTTAGTGTAACACGGCCCTGTTTTTTCCACAGAGCACTGAGCAAGAGTTATCACGCAAGATCTGAAAACCGGACTTAAGGCTTAGGACTCAGCTGTATATAGCAGCTATAAATCTATAACTATCAAAGAGAGTAACAGTATATCATTGTGAATGATGTGCCTCTGGGAAAAAAGAAAAGAAACCAATAATAACAAAGTCATACAGTCATCCTCAGTTTGGCAGCTGTTGCTGTTTGAGATATGATAAAGTGCAAGGAATTTGGTAAATTTTATTCGGATCCCCTTCCAAATCAGGGGAAAAAAAGTAAAACAGAATAAATATCTGTTTTATTTAGTGAAGCAGACATCACACACTATGCTCATCTTAAAGTGCTACTCACTAATGACCCTAGTTACTAGCCCGACTGCATTCAACATAACTTTGCACACATTAGAGCTGCTGTTGACCATGCAATTGATTTAGCTGTGCAAGTAGGTATGATGTGAGGCAATGATTTACTGCTTCCAACTCTAAAACAGCTTAGGAGTGATGCCAGCTCATCAGATATTGCAAATGATACAACTTGCCTCACTGCTGGCTTAGAGAGGGGAGAAACCGGGCACTTTATTTCTGCTTTGGGAGTGCACAACACTGCATTTGCATTTCTGCAGTCAAGTGAGGACTCCTAAGGAAAACGAATTTGCTGTCTCAGGAGGCTGATGTTGTGCAGACCATGAAAGCAGATGGTCTTCCCTTGTTAAACAAAAGAACCAAACCTATTTCCTTGTTTTGTGTAGTGTAGCACACACTTTTCTTGCCTTCTCTGCTCCCCAACTTCAGCATATGCTGAGTCTAGCTGTCTGAAGGGCTCATGGAGAGTAAGTGATGTGTTATTTCAGATGTTGTAAGGATCAAAGACATAGCACAGGGCCACAAGGTATAATTATTAGCACCTTATTTTAGTGAAGTCCAATATCAGGTGTCAGATATCTGCATTTCTGTCAAATAGACTGAATTTCACCCATGTGGGTACTACGCTTGGCTGTCTATTCGATAACACAGCAGGCAAAATTATTTGTTGGTTTCATCTCTTCATCTTTTCGGTTGAGTCAAACATGATCCATTGGAAAATATAGATTTGGAATATCTGAGGTTTTCCCCAAGACTAAACCTAGTACCTAAGCTGATGGCCTTTATCTGCTAGGCAAACTGTCAGTTACTTCAGTCAACTCCCTTCCTACATGATGGAAACAAAACATTCCGCATCATTACCGTATTTAATGGATTAAGTAATGTTGAGAACTATAAAAGAAAATGCTATTGAGTTTTTATGTTGTAAATGTTTTGTCAGGGTTTATAAAATGAAGGTCCCGATTTGGTTAATTAAATGCTGCTTATATGAGGACCTCTACCATAAAATCCCCATCAGGGATTGTCCATGTCCTTGTGAGTGAAAAAAATAAAATAAAAAGAAAGAAAGAAAAAAAAAGAAAAGAAAGACAAACAAAGAAAAAGTAAGTTATTATAATTGTTATTCTTATCTTTGCTGTTGTTGCTACTGTTGTTATTTTTAATTGAATGTGGGAACAAACTAGTCTTCTAACATGAGGAAAAAGCAAGCTAGAGCACTTTCTTTGTTAGATGGAGCTGTCTTCTCTTTCCTTCTCTATCCTTTCCACTGTGAGAAAGCAGAGTACCCACTAGTGGATGCCGATGGCCTTTTACCAATTTATTTCTTACACCCAGAACTCTTCAAGGTCTCCAGGAAAAAAGTGCAGGTAGTAGCACATTGCAACAAACAGTTTAACTCACATTGATATCTTTAGAAGTCATGGTGCCAACATTTTTTATTTAGGCTCACCATGCTATAATCATTATGATCTTAGGTCATAGAGATGAATTGTGGGCTCAGATTTGCTCTGAGATGCCACCTTTGCCAGGTCTTGTCCTAGTAGGTTGCCTTTGCCTTTGGATGTAACTCTCACAGTATCATTCATTGCTTTCTCACTCGGAGACACTGTAATCTACCTGTTGAGTAGGAAGGGGTTCAATTTCCTTATATTGCCCATCTTCATTTCAGCTTTACCTTGCTCCATTTTCCAAAGCACTAAAAATAAACCTCCTTTCTCTAACCTTGACGCTATCTTTACCTCTCAATACAGACACAGTGGTGATGACTACTATGTTGTTTATAAATAATGAAGCATCACCAGGCATAAAACTCGTCAGAGACTTTGGACTCCTAATGCAGTCTTTGCTTGGACCATTCTTCTGAGATAGAAGGGGTGTGAAGCACTCATAAACAGTCAGCTCTAAGCTGCCATAGGCAAATGTTTCACCTTTTTTATTTATTTACAGAACATTATTTATTTATTTATTTATTACTGCAGAGAAGAGTGCTGCCATCTTATCTAAATCTCAATGATTTGGACTCCTTTATTCCAGTTAGTTTCCAGGGTGGGATGGATGCCCACAGTGCTTGCTTCCCTGAGCATGAGGCTAACTCCATGTTCCCAGGTCTGCACTATAGGAATATTTGCCCTATACAAGTTTATCACTGGGCTAAGACAAGAACATAGCCTATGGTGTGAAATCCATTGGGTCCGTTTCAGGTCCAGGCAGACCGGTAACAAAACAAACATATGACAACGTGTTTGTCCTGTGGCAGTGGGATTTCTCAAGATAAATCTGTTCTTACTCTTTTCACTGATTTAACATGTGTTCTATTCTTCTAGACTACCCCTGATCACACCGTCCCCCTCTGCCAGTTTTTCCTTACTTCAGAAATCAGATTGCACCCTTGTAAGAGGAAGGCCAAGGCCAGTTTAGGGGAATGAGGACAGGCAGGATCTTGTTTAATAATTATATCTACTAGATCAAAAAATGTTGCTCCAAAGTAAAGCTCTTTTGCAAGAGATAAATGTTATTATTATTAATAATAATTTAGACAGCACAGTTACCATTTAATGACATAATTGTGCCCTTTGATGGAACCTTTTATCCTGGGATCTCAAAGAGGTAGTGGTAATGAAGTTAGTGTTGCTGAATTTCAGGGGAAGATGTAGAAACTGAGGCACAAAAAAGTTCTTAGTTCATCTGTTCAGATTGAATGTGCGTGTCAGTGACAGGCAAAGAGAGCCCATAACTCTTTTGCCTCTGCATCTTCTGCCTTTAGCCACAAGCTGGTGATCTGTGCCCATGTGCACTGTTAGACTATATAATTATAATTCTTATGGTGCTGGGGTTTGGAATACACAGAACATGTAGGATTGTGCTTCTTTCATATCAAGAAGTTTATAAAAAAAGTTCTATGCTACTCTTTATAGATTTGCCTTAAGTAGTGAAGTCACAGCTAAATACGGACAATAAAGTAAAACATTAACCTGCGTCTCATCTACAGTAAACCTTTTCTTATTTATTGTGCTATTTCTGTTGCTCACTAAAATCATTCCCTGAAGCACTCGTGAGGCAGAGGGGACACTCCTTCTCCCAGGGTAACACTGAGCCTTGAACTTATCCCTGATGAGGGCTGAATGTCTTCCTGATCACAAATTGGTGTAACCTTCAGTAATAACTAGCAAGTGTGATAAAGAACCATATGTCACTGTGATCATTTTCTTCATGGAAGAGATTGTGAAGAGAGTTAGCAAAGAGTCCGAGTGCACACTGAGTCAGATTTTGTTCCTGTACAAGAAAAAAGAGGTCTATTTCAGGTCAAGCTAGGGTCACTGGCGGCCAACAGAAATCAAGTTCCTGATGTAAAATCCCTTCACTTTTTAGATAATTCACAGCACTGTCATCTCTGTATTCCTTTGCCTTTTTTGACCCACTGAAGTAGAAGTCCACCCTTCATCCCTCACTAGCCAAAGGAGAGAACTTTCTTCTGAAAATATTCATCTCTTCTGATTTCCTTCCATCTTCTCGCCTGTTCTTCATATATTGTTCTGCACAGTGCTAATCAGGAGGAATTTCATTCTCTTGCAGAAGTTTTTTTTTTTTAAGTGACCTTGCCAAAAGTTATCACAGTGCCAAAGCAAACAAAATGTTATGATGATCAGTGTCAGTACAGAGATCTAGAGTGAACTGGCTTTTTTTATTTTTTTTTCTCTTTGCCCTTTCTTGATCCGTCTCTAGGACCAACAAAGCAGCAGTCACCTTCCGGAAAGTGCCTGACTCATGGCTCTCAATGCCTGAGACAGTCTCTGGGGCTGATGGTTGGGCTGTCTGAGAAGTCAAAGCTCATTCACTGATGTTCTGTGGCCAGTTACTATAGCAGCCTCCAAATATTAAGCTGATGATAGTTTCTTAATTCCTGGGTCTAAAACTCATTCTTCTACCATGTCCATTCTGAATTTTCTCATAGTCCCCAATAGAGATATCCTCTCAGTACTTTGTTTGGGTATTACCTATTTTGTTTGTCCAGCAACTGTTGCCCTTTGATGTCATCTGCACCTCCTAAAAGAAGAATACTTGAGAGAACTACACTGGGAAGTGGGTTTGAATTTTTGTTCCCTTTTACAGAAACGATGACGCAACTTTGCTAGAAAGAGATGGGACAAAACCCAGGAAAGGGAATTCTCAGAAAATCCCTGTAGATACTTCTGGATTAATATAGGAGGCCTCCACTGTGGGCATTCTTGCTGAAAAGCTGTATTTCTGCTCCCTTCCAAATTGCTGAGCTGTAGAAATAACAGATAGGAGGATCAGGAATTATACAAAGAAGTTTAAAACTGGCTTGTTCTCTCAGTCAGTGATGGACAGAGTGACTGTTTTAGGTCTGAACAGACATCTCCTGCCTGGTATCTTGCACCTGGCTGTCCAAAGACAGATAGTATATGGACAGATTAAGCAATGCCCAGTATCCTCTCAGTCAGTTCAGGAACCTCATGAACACAGGTTGTTTGTATGTTTTGAACAACCCTCAATAGCTTTTTCTTCCAGGACCCTGTCCAAATGGCCTTTAACCCCCTGTAGACAAACAGGTCTGGGAAAGGCATCTGTAATAGGGTAGAAATATGAAGGATCAACCCAGGCTAAAGATCAGTGCTCCAAGGGACACGGAGGAACAAGAAGAGAACATACGTTAGCTCTAGAGCATCAGTTCCTGACAAGTACTATCCTTTAGATCTAAGATGGACTATGAAAAAAGAAAATTTTGATCTATAACATGAGGTTGTTCTTACAAATGCTTTTTTCTTCTTGGTCTCATGACAGAATGGAGAGAGGCACTACCAATGCTTGGAAGCTTTGTCTGGTGAATATTGTCAGAAAACCGTTTTGTTGGAGTCTGGAAGACTATGTGGATGCTTAGTGCCAGGTTTATCTGAATTTTACTATAACCAAATGGAGGAGTCTACAAGGGACTTCAGTAAGCACAATGTTGTTTTATTTTGTTTGTTTGTTTTTGTTACAAAACTGCAGTATTTAAATTTGTATTAACTGAACTTGTAATATGTATGTTATATTATTATCATTGTTTTAGTATGAAACTATTTGATATTGTCTGTAAACATAGATCAGAAGCAATAAACAGCTAATTTTCACATTTTACATACTGAAATATGCAAATTCTTCCCTAAATATCCAGGAAAAATGAATTTGCGGCATGTGGCAAAGAATTAGTGTAAGATTTAAGAAGAAAAAAAAAAGAGTGAAGTGGGTATATCTTGTATACCCATCATTATATTTTCATCCAGCACAAGGAGATATTAAATAGGTCTATAGCAGGTCCATGGATTTACACTTGCACTGTTTTCCCACAACCTCAAAATAAAACCTCAAACACTATTTGCAGTCCATATTTAAAGTATCAGCTCTGTCCTCAGAGAATGATTTTCAGAAGGCAGCAAACAAAATAAAAAACCAGGCAGTAATTTGGCCACATGTTCCTGTGTTTGCTGCAATGAGTTTCTACTTTGAAACTGCCTTCAGGGTCCATGCTGTTCCATTTACTGCCATCACACAACACTTGCATAGCTTTAGTTTCACAAGAGTCAGCAGGTGCAATGACGTACGGTGCACTACAGTGTCAGCAAATCACATTTAAATGAAGACTTAGCCCTGAAAAAAAAAAAAAAAAAAAAAGTGGGAAGGAATTTCTACAGCTCATTTTCCTTCCTTTGAATCAAGTCCTTACCACACTCAAGGCATGGTCCTATTATATTCCTGCTTATCCTGCTCCTTTGGAAATCACTTCATGTAGCAGCTTTCTCCTTTTCCCTTGCAGCCTTTTTGCACCACAGTGAAGGAACCTTCAACTGTTTGTAGGGTTATTGTAATTTGATGAATTTTTACCATGAAAGGTAGTGTCTGAGAATCACTTATGCTGATGAATAGGATGGTACAAGGAGCTTGGCCTAGCAAGTCAATATCTGAAAAGAAGCTGTGGCAGAAAATGTGTCATTTAGCCCCACAAGATGACTAAGAGGAATAAGACTAAGCCCCTGAAATCTTAGATGGAGACACAAAGAAAAAGCTAACATGAATATTTCTGAAGAAAGAAAGGAATCAGTTCCTACAGCCATTGATTTCCCAGACAGTCCGTCAGAGACTCTACATACCTTGGAAGAGCCACTGAGTAACTAGGACTACTGTCTTCTATTTTAGGAGAGTATACATCACATGTGGTTTCCAGACATTGACTCCTTAAATACATATATATACACACACACACATACATACATACATATGTATATGTATGTATGTATGTGTGTATGTATATATTATTTCCTGAGAACAGTGGTCAGTATTTGCTAAATTGTATCTTTTCTTGTCTCAAACTTGCAGGAAAGCTTGCACTACTACAGTAGTGTCACAAGTCCCTTTTGAAAGTGAAACCTAAGGAGGCCCAGAGATATTTCCTAGGGCTTTCTCAAATGCAAGATACTCATTCTTTTAAAAGGGAAGGATAAAGGATGCCAAAGAACTAATGAAACAGCATAGAGGCTCTGCTGGGCTTATCTTAGCAGATGTGTACTGGGATATCAAAGAAAGAGAAGCAGTGAAGGGGCTCTATGGCTTTTGGTAGTTTTTCCACAAGGCAACAGTAGCTGAGGAGCAATTCTGTGGTTCCAGTTCTGTGAGAGCAGAGTGAAAATGAAGGGAGGGTTCTTGTCCACCACAGTAGAAATATTTATTTTATTTTCTTTCTGTTGTGTCTGAATGTAACTCTGTGACCACCATCTACTTTGCCCTCTCTCTTGGATTTAGGCTTTCCCAGAAAATAACAAAGTATGAGATCTATGAAGTTTCCCAACAAAGCTGGAACAAATAAATAAAGCAGGTTCATGTACATGTGAGAAAAAAAAAATGTTTTGAAAAAGGGGACCTGTAAAACCTCCAGGATTTAATACAGTTAGTTGTATAACAATGTCAAACAAGTGGTAGATTTTCTTCTGTTTGCCACACACTTGCAAGTGCTTTTTTAATCAAGTCTCTTTCAGAACTGCTTAATCTTTCTTTAGGGTAGGTTCCAGGGTTAAAAACATTGTGTCAGGGTTCAGTGATGAGTAAAGAATTGTGGCAGATCCATTTTATCTTTTGCAACATCATGTTTCTGTTTCCTGGGATGTGCTGTACATCCTGGGTGAAAAGCTGTGCTCAAGACTGCTTGTAACTAATTCTGCAGGGATAAAGCTCTCCATGTGGTCATCAGTTCCTGATGAGATGCAAAACGTTTTGTTTTGTTGCTGTTTCCGTATGACGTCTCTGTGAATATTAAATTGAATAGCCCAGTAACCACAGTGTGTGGACTCCTCTCTCTCTCTCTGCCTTTATAGTATTTCTATTATTACTTTTTTCTTTTGCTTGATTCCTTTGAATTTCCTTCACTTTGGCTCTTGTCCATGTACAGTTTTGTTCAGTGGTCTAACTGCTCTGTGAGTCCTGAGGTCCAGATACTGGCAGTCTTGCTGAAAGGGATGGCTGGTTTGGCTGTATCCTCCCTTTACTGCCAAATAGTGTCACCTTACTGCAGTACTATCCAGAGCCCACCACCCCAAAGCTTCAATATCATTGGGGCAGAATCTCCCAGCACAACAGCTCTCTATATTTTACTTTCTCTGACCAAGAATATAATACAAATGGCATTGCTTGTTTTTCAACTCAAACTACTCATATGGATCTTTCATTGTGTGAAGAAAGTGATGCCCAGGATGCCAAGATCAGTCTACAGCCTTACACTCATGAAGGTTTGCTTGTGAGTGATAGGACTCTTCAGAACAGCCTAGCTTCACTATCCTGGTATCTTTCTCTTCTCACAGCTGTTGTTTCAGTATCTATTTTTTTTAATTCTAATTTTCATTATCCCATTCTATACATGTTTTGTAGAACTGAGGTCAATGAGACCCACTATTTCATGCCAGTACTCTGTGTAACATAGAGGATGATATTTACTGAAGACATTTCGGCCAGATCAAGTTTTCGGAACATTTCAAACACAAGTAATCATCTTGTAGGCTCTTGCAACACAAGGTGAAGAAGAGCTCTTCTCTTGCACAATTTCTTGTTAGTTATTTGTTATTTCTGTAGCTGAGGAATGAAAACATGAAATATATTGCAGCAAATATTAACAGAGCTGTCTTGTTGAGGAGAGAGAGGAGAGAGGACATGGGTAGAAAAGTTCCTGCTTTGTATATGCGAACGTGCCGCTCTAGTGCAAACTCGACTCAGCAAAGAGCTCATATATTTGTGTAATCCTGTTTTTGCTCTTCAATGTGAACTATAGAAAAGCTATTATGTAAGAGTTTGTGCTGTACAAAAATAAGTTGACCCTATCGTGGGTAAACTTAGCTTTTCTGCTTACTGTGAAACTAATGAGAAAATATGCTTCTGGTACATGGAGATATCAGTAAAGTAGATGGTTGTCTATTTCAAATGCCCTGAAAGGAATCATTTGAGGAGGAGGAAGGACAGCCTGTGTTCTGAGATGCAAAATCTGGTTCTGATTGCAATATTTTACGTCATTATGTATGACCAGAAGACTAGTGAGGGTTTAATTCCCATGAATTGGAACAATTAATTTTCTGTCTTTAAATCTCAGTGAGCATAACACTCACTGTTATATTCATGCTCAGGTATTTAGAAAACCACCAGTGTGTGATGATGAGTTTATGCACATGTACATGTGTCTGTGTGTGTTGTTTTTTATAAATAGACTGATTTTCTGTTCATTTTGTTCAATGGAGAAGAGACCATTAGAGGTCAAATGTAAAATATGAGACCTTGAACTCTCACAAATGAGTTCAATACCATTTTTTCCTGTATATGGCTAATTGAAAGCTCTTGCTAGACTGGCCCCATTTATTACAATGAGTGCAATTATGGTGGTGTAATGTTCCCAGCTGTGTGCTCATGACCTGGTTTTTATAGCACCGGGATAATGAGCTCGGCAGTGAATTTTCAGCACTGCTAAAAGGTTGCAAGCAAGTTGCAGAAAGGAAGGTGATAAAATGACACACACTCCTATGCACTCTGGGGTTTAGTCTTTGTCCCTTTGAACTAATTATGACTCAGGCCCTTAATGGGCAACATTAATTTTGGCTGCAAATGTGTTCTTGCGGTGTGTTTGCATGTAAGTTGTAGAAAGACATTTATTTCAGCAAGCAACACATGAGCAGAACAGCTCTGGAGTTTGGGGATGAAGCTCCTGGGGGCTGTGCAAGTCAGTGGGTCATGCATGCTATTCTATGCAAAGCCAAAAGCTGTTCCACACATACTGTGGAACAAATCTCCATCTACAGCAATTCCACATATTGCCACTGAAGACAGCAGAGCTTCTGGAACTGGTTTTATTAGCCTGAATCCTGTTCTTACGTTTTGTCTCATCTAAAGAAAACTGAGAGTCTCCCTATTATGTATGTATGTGTTTATGTATGTATGTATGTATGTATGTATGTATCTTTCTGGGTTCCTCAAATATTTCAGTGCTCAGTTTTTAACCTCCATTTACTTATTTTGAAGAAAAGGCCCTGATTATTATTTTCAGACTTCACATTTTTAGATAGTTTCTTTAACAGTGCTTATAACCACAATTTTATTCTAACCTTCGTTTACCTCTGCCACATAAACACAAGCTGGATGCTCTCTTGAGAAGATGGAAGACAGTATGGAGATCTTTCATTAACCTCACTGAAACCAGGATCAGCACTGAAAACAGTAAACAATTCTGATTTAAATTCAGCTTGCTGTATGACTGTGTTTTTGCCATGGGTGTTTTGTTAGCACCACAGGTCGCAATAAGGATGACAAAGGTGCAGTTTGAGGCTATTATTCATGTAGCCAGTAGTGCAGTAGAATTTGGGATTTCGTTGGTAATTGCAACAACTGCTCTTCCCAGCTTAATATGATGCTGTTATGTGTAAAATGGTATCAGAGCAGAGTAGCCCCAGCTTGTGAAGCTGTCATGTTTATTTACCTAAGAAAGGCACACATAAGCCAAAAGCAATCATTAAAACACTAAGAATAAAAAAAAAATCTAACATGTGAGTCTGATCTTTAATCAATCAAGATAGGCAGTGTCATGCTGTCCTTCAGCATTGGAGAACATTTCTATTCTCCAATGTTGGAGAACATTTCACCCCCAAAATACCTCATGAGGAAAGAAACAAAGTACTTCCCACTGCTAGGGAAGACATAAAGGATGAACATGAGGCCTGCAGAATCTCAAAGATCTTTGTGACTTGTTAGGCTCAGACTTAGCCCTTTGAGGCAGCTCTCAAATTCAGTATTTTACCGTATAACAATAATCTGTTGTTTTTATTTCTCGGTTTTCTTTGCAAAGTCTTAAGGAGTTAAGCTACAGGAATCACTTCATACATTGTTAAAATGCAACTGGAATGGAAGATTTTAGGGTCTTCACAAAACATATCATGTGTTAGGTTCTTATTCTGCCTAAGAGCTTTAACTTCTTTGTAGAACAGACTGAACAATGTTTCTATATGTTTCTCTTAGAAGAAGTTTTTTTTTAGGAAACTATATTGTTGAAGTAAAGGGTCGTTTTTCAGCAGATATAAATCACTTTTCTTTTAGGTCATGGCTCAGTACAGTGGCTACATGGAAATTTATGCTGGCTGAAAAATCTGTGCTTCATCCTCTTAGACCACATCCCAATGCCATTTACTGAGTCATCTGACCCCGGAGATGAAAATGAAAAGTTCACTTTGAAATAGTTTGAAAAGACACTTGGGAGTCTTTCCATCAGCAAAATCCTTCATACAAACTCAACTTTATATTTGAGATCTATATAATTGAAGCGGCTCGACTGTTGTGCTGAATCAGTTTCTCTTCTAGCCCATCTCTTTCTTTGAAGTGCAAACGTTATCAGAGATTAAACTGCAGTAACGCAACTAGTCTTAGAAAACTTATTCAGCAGAAAACATAAAAATGTTTTCCAAGGTTTTGCCCTGATCTGGAGTTAATTTTACTCCTTGATCTGCCTATCAGTGTTAATTTTCAGCCATCCACTGTGTTGTCCAGTCCTACTGATAACAATCACCCTGCACTCCTGCATTGCTTTATCAGATGTGATATCCTTGACACAGGATGAGGATGCTGCTTATCACAGCAGGAGAACAGGCTTCCACAAAAATACTCGGCAGAACCCTAATACAGAGACAATTAGATGAGTCAAGTGGAAATCTGACCACACCTTTCTCAACCAGGTCCAAACACGCATTTCAGTCAATTTGGGAGACTGTGATGAAAGAAAATTAAATGCAAGCTTCATTGCCAGTGCCTATAACTTCCAACAGACTCATTCTTCGAGGAATAATGGTTCAGGAGAAGGTCTGTATTACCCAGAAAGGAACTTGATTAACATTTTCCAAATTTTCCTAATCTTGTTGCTGTCTGGCACTTCTCTAAATTCTGTCACTTTCCTAACATGTTCTTTAGATGCCTTATTTTGTTCCTCATTTAATAAGTCTGGAAAATCTTTGTGAAGGCCAGCCATTAACCTTTGCCTTGGGCAGTGATTAGGTATGTTTGTCCTAAAGTGGCAAAATATATCACTTCATAGTTTTTGCAGCCTAAAATTTGATTATCAGCTATCCAGTATACCCAGTAAATGGAGTCACCTTGATTAAGAAAACCTACAAAACTCTATCTCTTTCCTCCATTCAAAAACCTGAATTAAGTCAAATAAGAATCTTCATACAAACAGCCCAGAAGGCATGTGGTTGTGTTGTCAGGCAATATTACAGTTTGCAAAGTATTATTATAGAAAACCAAGGCAGAACGACTCTAGTTATTTAGTAAATTCTAGATTAATTGCATAATCACCTGTTTTGATAGGCTTAGGTCAGCTGTTCATATTTCGATCTGGACGTGCATCTTCTTTCTGTCTGGATGTACATATAATGAAACTTAAGAGAAGAACTCATACTCAGAAAGACTAAGCTTGATTGTGCTAGATATTCTTAAAATACTGGCAAACTAAAACAAGTTTTAACTTTGTAAGGAGCTTAGATAGGCCCAAGCGAGGAACTGTTCTAAATAAATGACCATTTTTGCTTTTGTGGTTGCATGAGAAATACATGTAAACATCCAATACCTGCCACACTTATAGACAGTTATTTGACAAGTGATGCTGTGGTTGTAGTGCTTGTGATTTTAAATCTCATGGGTTTAAAATAAACTTCCTCTGGAAATCAGGGAGTACTTATGCATTAACAAAGGAAAACCCAGTGCATTTTCTTTTAGCTTCTTCAGATTCAGATACAATAAACTTCTGTTTTCTGTACCTCACAGCTTTGAAAGAGAGGAAAATGATGGTTGCTATAATGAAAATTAAGAAATATCCTTTTTTTTTAGTAGGATAAAGAATTGTGAAAATATTTATCTCCAAATCAGTATCTTCAAACCAAAAAAGTGGAAATTTCCCTGAATGACTTTTCAGCCCCTTCTCCTGCTTGAATGTCTACTGACCCATCACTACTCCCTACTCTTCTACCCCCATTTTCTTCCAATATCTCTTAAAATCTCCTGGTGTCATTTAAAAACAGATTACTCCACCACTTACACTGTGTAACTGCATTTCCTTTTCAAATGATCTTCCTGTCTAGCATCTGACCAATTTAACCTAGTCTGTGTATATTAAATTTAATTTATATTTATTATTGTTTTATGATAGACAAAGAGCTGTAACTATTTAGCTATTTTTAGAAGGTAAAGAAATCTGTTTCTAAGTAAACAAAACAGTGGTGCTGTTACACACCCAGTGCCAATAGCACTTGTATCTATCAAAGCATGTTTCCATGATTTGCACACTGTATAATTTGAGAAATCAGAGCACTATCCCCTCCTCTTGTTTTCTTTCTTCCTTCATTCAGGAGTACTTGCAGCCCTGATCTAGAACACATAGTTCTGCAAGGGTTTATTTCAGTGTACATGACACTAAAGTTATGTTTTTATTGTTTTTTTTTCCCTATGGAAAATCCCTACCTTGACCCTGATTGCCTTAGCAATGCCAGAGGGCAGGAGCTGTGCTGTCACATAGATCCAAGCTTCAAGTCACGACAATTGCTTTTTTCCTGTAAAGGAGGAAAAAAGAGGATTTTTTTCTCTGTCACACGTAGTTGTGTTTGTTCTTGATTAAAATAAAAAGAAAATCTACATGGTTTTGGTCCCATAGCAGGTGTGTGAGGCATAGCAGAACAGGCAAACACATGGTCATTCCTGTCCTTCATGGTCTGCCGGCCCCCAGTGATTTGGGTCTCATGGATTTTCAGAGCCATAGACAGTGTCCCCGTATCACAAGTCGTCAGGTGATGGATCTTCTGTGGATATGCCTATCACCTCAAAAAGCAGGAGACCCTTCAGCAGCCACGGCATGCCCTGGCAAGGAATATGCAGCTAAACCCATCGATGTGTGAGGACCCCACTGTTTTCATTTTAATTCTCTTCCATCTTCCTTCCCTGATGTGGCAGGAGACCATGTCTCTATCTCAAGTTTTGAGCGTTTTGAACCCCTGCCACCCTGTGCTGACAAACCTTCTTTGGATTTACAGTCATTTACCTTCTTTCTAGTCTGACTTCATCTAAACTACTTTGGTGGGAAGATCTTTGATAATCTCAACATCATGTTCTTGCCTTGTCATAGGATAAATATGAGCACAGTAAAGAGTTTGGGTTTTTTGTTACTTATTATACAAAGAAGTACGAGCTTTCTTCAGGTCAGGTTACCTCTCACTGATAAAATTAAGGCTGCAATGTACTGTTTTCTGCTGATGTAAGGGTACCTTCTTCATCAGACAAAAGGAAGAAGTCAATGTAAAGAAACACAGTGTGAAAGAAGGGTACACAGATAAAACATCTGTTCTTTGCAGGCTATTACAATCTCCACAGCTGTGCTAATTTTTTTTCCTGTAGTTTGAAGCATAGCCCTTTTTCATTTATCATTTGAGTTTTCCATTCCGACAAAATTTTGGGTTTTTTTTCAGGTTTAAAATGTCATTTTAGTTACCCTTAGAGAGAAGGAAATTTTTCAGAATGGGTGTGCATTTTGGGATGTTCATTCTGTTCCCAGATTTCTATGCTTTCACTATGTAGAAGGGAGAAAATATAAAAAAAAATAAAAATGGAGAGAGAAATTTCTTCAGTAATTTATTTAGAATAAGAAAATAAATTGTCAGTTCTGAATTTCCCATGGGAGGATTTTCTCTGTCTCTCATTATTTATACAGCAAACTGACATCTTCATAGCAATTGAAATTAATCAAGAGTGAATATCCTCTCCTCCCCCTCTCTTGTTGCAGTTCGGAATGTTGTTTTTGTTTCAGATTTTCAAAAATAATCTCCAATTGCTTTTTTCTCTTTTTTTTTCTCCATATACACTTGTTACTCATGTCTTATGATGAACTCTGAAGGCTTACCTCTACCCATATTTTCATTTCTTATGTTTTCTCATTCTGCAGCTTTTCCAGAGTCTAGGAAGTTTGAAATTGCAAAATGGAAAAAGTCTGAGGAAAAGGGAAGAATCCCAAATACTGAAAACTTCAGCTGTTTTCACATCATTGTTTATGGTGGCATAGTCCTTGTCATCACCCCAGCCAGGAAAAGTGGCAGTGCAGGAACATAAAAGGAAGGAAAAAAGGGGTCAGCAAGCAGAACAGGGCTACATTTGAGCAACCAGCCCCACTGGAATACTTAAAACCTTTCATACTTTTTTTAGGTCTTGAACCCTGCAAAATGGCACAGCTGAGGAATGGAAGTGTTGTGCATGAGCTGATGGGTTATTTTTCCGTCTGCTCTTCCTCCCCTGCTTGGCATAATTAGGAAGGAGGGAACAGAAAAGGCCGTGCAGGGGGACAAGACACGTGTAAGTGACAGAGGAGATGGAGCAAATCTTGGAGAGTGCTGGGAGAGGTGGCATCTGGAACAGACAGCCCAGCAACCCCCACCCCAGAAATCACCTGCTCAAAGTTGTGGTGGATTTTTTGGTGGATCACAGGAAAATAAAATGTGAACTCCATCAGTCATAAGCTTACATATTTTCTTTTCATCTGACAGCAGCCAGGGCTGGCTCTGCTTGATTGCTCTCGTGGGTTACTGGAGGGGAGGATGCTGGGAATCTCCAGTCTCCTCTCTCACGTGCTTGGACTTCCAGTTTTAATGGCTGAACTTCTAAACATATTTGTTTTTCCAGCTGAAATCTGATTGGTGCTTTTAATGATAAGCTGGAATTCAGAGAAAATGAATTCAGTAGTGCTGATGAACTGAGATGCACATACAGATGCCCTCCCGGTCACTAGGACTTGTGCTGATGCTTACAGTGCATGCTCTGTTGTACTCCTCAGTGTGTTGAGGTCATTACTTCTCTGCTGCACCTCATCCTGGAAAATGCAGGGGCAATTTGAAAAAATACTAAATGGCTCTGTAAAAACCTTTTTCATACTACTTATATAGCATGTGCAACACTGTTAGAACATCTGGCCATAGCATTTTGATAAGGGTCTTTTCCCGCATCCAGTACCTTGGCCATGACAAAGCATCTTGCAGAGGAGTCTCCCGTGCAGTGGGTATAGCCTGCAAGCCAGCGTGTATCTACTTATCGCAGGAGGGCTTTTTTGTTTTGGTTTGTTTTCGACACTGCTCTTCTGCACTTGATTGGAACAAGCTGCTGTCCCTCGAGTAATCCTTGGGTCATTGCCCATTGCTGTGAGTGATGTCAACGCATTTTTGAACGTGTGGCTTTTAGCAGTCTTTCCAAACAGGTCTCAAAAAAAAAATCTGCTCTCACTATATTATGATCTGTTTGGTAGACATTCCCCCTTTCCCCT
>JAWLRI010000829.1:2710222-2724284 GCA_034781795.1 Crypturellus tataupa
ATCTGCTCTTTTTTTTTTTTTTTTTTTTTTTTTTTTTTTTTTCTGTAATTTAAGCAAGCATACTCTAAATTATTGCTTACTGACCCAAACTAAGGCTTACAGCTTCTTGGAAGACCAGACAGTGTGCTCCCTTCTTCTCCATCGACAGCAACAAATACACATGGTTTTGAATGGAAGTCTAGGTTTCCCACTTTGATGGAGGGTGGGGATGGGTGGAGGGAGGCAGGAGGGAGGTATATACCCTATGCTACTCTTCCTTATGCTAGTGAAAATCCAAGCTGCCTGTGTAGAGAGGCTGCAAAAATCACTCTGACGAAGTCTGTGGTCCCAAGATGGGAACAGAATGTCTCCTTAAAGTGTTCAAGAACTGGGTGAGGTAAAAAAGATGGCAATCTGTGGAAGGTTGAGGAGACTGGAGGCTTCTGTGCATAGCTTTGGGTCACTCCTTGAACTGCTGAGCTCTTACCGAGGAACACGGCAGCAGGTGGTATGGAGTAGTGGGGCTTGGAAAGAGGCTGTTGAGTGGAGGATCAGCTCCTGGCATCCCTGGTGTGTCAGAGAGCAGGGGAATGTGAAGATGGAAGTAGAAGAAATCACAAGTTGGGATTTTATTCTACTGAATCTTTTTGGGACTCACATTGCTGGAGGTCATCTCTGCGGTAAATATCCCGATATCCCGGAGAAGACAACTCCTGCAGGCTGAATTTTTCTATGTCAGCTGCCACGTTCTTCTGTGCATATTCCCCTATGTGTGCGTATGAAATGAGGAACAAATCCATCTCTGTACTGTAATCTCCAGATGCAAATAGCCCCTGTTGTAAGAGGCAGTTTAGATCACTCCTGTCTAAAAGTCCACTGCATTCCTCACATACTTCCACCTCATGGAAATCTCTATATCTATACATCTGTATCCACACATGGACAAACACCTCCATTCACATATATACACTTATATTATGAGCTTCGCAAAATTACAAAAGCTTTGGCAGTAAATTCCATATTTCTTTGGTAGGTGGATGACATCTTGCCATTCTCAGAAATTCTTATTGGTAATAGTAATGATATTAAGCATTTTTATAGTACTTACCGAAGCAGTTCTTAAGATACTCTTGGCTGGACAGTCATTTGATTAGGGCATGAGGGATGTCTGGAAATCTGATCCCAAAGCATCAAACAATTGCACCAAATGCTCTGATCTGATCCCAAAGCATCAAATCGTCTAGTCAGGAGCATTTTCAAAGCACTGTAGAATAGATGGGTTAGACCTTATATCTCCAGGATATAAAACTAATTTGAGAAAAAATAGCCACAAAAGTTCGTAGCAGAAGGGCATAAAAACCCATGTTCTGAGATCAGTCTCTTTGCGGTCTGCTTGTCTGAATTAGGTCAGGGAGGCATATATCATGTGTGCCTGCTTGTATACCAGCCTTTCCATCTAATGTCAGTGGAGACTAGGCTTATGAACTGTTTTTCCACATTTTAAAGGAGAGTTTGCGACTGAAGAAAATGAATTTTACAGCGGAAAGTGTTTTGAACACTAACATCTTTACATCTTCCAGCAGATCAACAGTCAGCTATTGAAAGTATGGGTGATGAAGCTATTCACTGATCTTTGTTCTTTCCAGCATTTCAGTGCAGATATTGATTTTTGATATAGAAATCTTTGAATTTGATCTTCAATGTGCTCAGAGTTCAGTAGCATTTCATGTACCTTAACCTGCACATTTTAAGGAGACTGCCTTTTTACACCTGTAAAACAGAAAAGAATTTCTTAGACATTCACAAGGTCAGGTTATACATGGCAAAATCTTTTACTTCCCTATAATTCTTAATAGCTCTTAAGAATTTAATTGGTTTTTATATTAGGAAAATAATCATTTGCATCTGTAAGTGTTCTTTTGGCTTACAGTGACTTTAGCTACACTGTGTCTGGAAGATGAATTTTCTGTAAATAGTATGCAAAGAAGGGATTGTATTATGTAAGACTTTGCAGATTTCCTGGGGGAGTTTTGCCATCTTTGAGAAAGGATTTAAACGTAATGGTTCTGTTAATTGAGTAGTGAGATTCTCCTGGAACAAATATATATACATATATATATAAAGAGGATAACATTCTCCTAGTAGTTATATGTGATATGTTTTTGTTTTGCATGAATTTAAGTACAACTGGGAACTGAGTAATGGCTTTGGGGACTGGCAAAATCTTCAGATCTAAAAGCTGTCACAGAAATGGACTAAGAAATATGTGGATTTATGCAGACAATTAAGGTATATTTGAGTTAGATTTAGTAAATACCAATAAAGTTTGCATTAAGTGTTTTGAGGAGAACTTGCATTCTTCTAGAAAACTATTTAGGAAGACTTAATTTTGTGGCATTACAAAACATACACACCTCTGATTTTAGAGACTCTGATTTTATCCTTACTGATCTCACATGCAAAAAGATACAAGTACATTAACTTTTGGAAGTCTTTCCCTTTCTAAAGTTTCATCAACTTTTGCAGAAAAAAAATGATGACTCTGCAAACAGCCCACTATTTCTTTTGGATAATGCTCAAATACTTCATACAGTCATCGAAAAATAGGGTTGGAATGAATTTATGCATGGAAAACAATCCACTCCTACCCCAAAATAAAGTAATTTATTACTGTCATTTCAAACAGATATTTATTTAATTTGTTCTTAAATATCTCAAGGGATGGAGATTGTGTACCTTATCTAGGAGATGCATTTTCTGTTTCCTGAAAGAAGATTTTCATAAAGCCTTTATCAAAATGTCATATTTATCTCCTCTTTTCTGCCTAAATCAACCCAGATCTTTATTCTTTCCCTGTAGATTTATTTTTTATTATTATTATTATTTTTATCATTGTTATTGCCCTGTTACACATTCTTTCCAGAGGAAGAAGTCTATGTATTTCCTGAACACACCTACCAGCTAGGTATGTGCCAGATAAAAGAAAAACATTACTTTCCATACCGTGGGGAATAAATTAGTGGTCAAATATTTCAATACTTTTTTTCTCCAAAAAGCAGTGACATAACTAGTTTGTGTTTAGTTTTCAAACCTTCCAACTCCAGGTGTATAGCCAAAAAGCTTCTGTTGCACGTATCTTGCACTTCTTATTATTCCTGCCTGAGAGTAGAATATGGAACTTGCTATTGTTAAGTATAGACCATCTTAAGGACAGTTTCTGCAGTTTTTTTCTGGATTGTTGTAGACTCCAGTTCCTCACAATTTTATGTCATCTAGAGATTTTAAGTGCATATCTTTTACTCTGTGATCCAAGCACCACATAAAGTCTTTGAAAATGAACAGGAACAGATTAGATCCTAGAGAATGCTTTCTCATATTTCCTTTCCTTCTGTCATAATCTTTGTGGTTTTCTAAGAGTTTTTTTTTTCCCAGCACTTTTGTCCCTATTTCACTTCACAGGTTGCAGAAAATGACATATAGAGTTTTATCAAAATCCTTCCTCGGGTAAAAGATACATAATGCCAGCAATTTCTTTCTATACATAAAATCTCTTTTTTTCCCCCACAGAAACAAATTGGGTGGATCTGCCATGATTTTTCTTGACAAACTCATATCCTCAATTTCTTATGAACGTGTATAAATAGCTTCATTATTCATTTAGGAGTGTTTCGGAGACAGAAGCTAAAACTTGTGGCTCCCACATCCGCACAAGGGCTCAGTTACGAGATCTTTGTTTTGATGGAAAGGAAACCAGGGAATGTGGACTTGCACCTTGACTGAGGTGGTAAAGATTATCTAAGATCCTGAGCACCTGGTGACAATATAGACCAAGCACTCTAGATTAATCCCACTTAAGAGCCTGACACTGCTTCAGCCAGGTGTTTGCACTGCGAGGCTGAGCTGTGCCAGAGCTTGCACTCAGCCTGCGGAACAATGTTATCTGTTCAGTTCAACTGTAAGAGCAGGTCCTTGCATATTTTTTTCTTTGGAGCAGCTCCCAGAATATTTCCAGCCATGCTTAGGGAGTCAGCCAGGCCCATAGTCAACTTGGAGGTGTTTACTTACTTTGGAAGATTGCACATGTGGCCAAATGACACCAGATAAGTTGGGGAATGAGCTCCTGTGCTTTTTAGTTTCCTGGTGTAGAAGTAGGCTTGAATCTTGGCATGCAGTTCAATAGACCAGTCACTGTGAGGCCTTCCCATGCTAGAGTCTTAGTGTGGATATTATGTCAGCCAGATGTTCATATCTGACATTTCATGAAAGAATATAAAATAAAGGTATTAATTAAATATTTAAGTATCTCCTTAAATTGCAACTTTTGTAACAAGTCCTTGATGTTTGATAAAAACAAAACTAGGAAGACTTGCCCTTGCTTTGTCTGTCTGAAAATAAAGAAAAATCTTCCTTTTTTTTTTTTTTTTTTTTTTTTTAAGGAATCTCTTTGGATTGCCTTGCACAAAGATGATATTTTCTGGTTATTGCCTAAGACAAGCATATGGCCACTGTCCACATGTACTAGGTAACAAACTGGATGACTTGTAGCTTAATAAACAGAAAGACTTTTTAAAGCAGTATATGCTAAATTATATGGGAACCTAGCTGTTTTGCTTTTAGCAACATGAGGCCTCAACATGTTTCCAGTGTGGTTTGTGATTACACTTTTTTTCTCCCTACAGAGCATTCATTGATGCAACTCAGATTTCAAGTGCTCTGAAAGTCTATTTGCTGTATCATCTACTTCAATGTGACAATATTTGTGTTTTGGAATTTTAACATTCTCACCCTTGACATTTTTCTTCACATTTTTCTTTCAGACTTTTAGACTCTGTTCAGTTCTTTCCTACTTGATTTCCTTTAGTGAACCATCCTCATAAAATAGCACCTTATTTTTGATTGTCATTTCATCATGTTCCATCTGGGCTGATGTTATGTAGTTCCCTGCTGATCAGTTTAACAGCACAGTATTGCAATAAACCAAAGATGCTAAAAGCAAAGGATCAAGACCATAAATATTCATGGAGAGTAAAATATAAAGAATGAGAAGTAAACAGTTCTATGTTCAACATCAGGTGTCTCTCTCTCTCTCTCTCTCTCTGTTTAAAATTCATAATGATTAACCTCAATTTCTTCGAAATGAAATAGGGGCTGTTGATATCACAAACCAAAACACACACTAATAAACCTTTCCTGATGTGATTTCGTATTTATGTCATGGACAGAAGTCTTTCTTCGCTGACTTGTTATGTGGTAGCTGGTTTAACTGATCCGTGAGAAGAGGAAGGATGAGAGTTTACCGGGTGATCATGGGTGTGAAGATGCTGAAAACATAGCAATTGGTATAACAAATTGAGACCTTTGCAAAGAAAGGCCATAGTAAATGCCATTGATCCAGCCAGACTTTTCTCTTTTTTGGTGAAGGAAATGAGATTTCAGAGGTTCATTGAGTGATCATATGAAATCTGAGTGAATAGAAATGTTTCACATATGTACTACAGATACAATACAGCTTTTGGAAAAATCCTTGAAAAAAAGTGAATTCGCTATATGAAGTATCCAAGTCTTGTTGTGTACAGCTCTATCGGTAATCTATAGTTAACTGAGAGCAATGAGCCAGAGAAAAGATGAAGTGAAATGTAAGCATACTTCCCCCTATCTAAAATTCACAAATATGTCTGTACTTAAATGTTTGTGGTTTATAATACTAACCCAATGAAGCAGTTCTGCAAAAGTTTAAATTTAGACTCAAAGGAAATTCAACTGATACACAAGGGCTTTTGGAATTTAAACTGAAGGTGGTGCTTTAATAATTGGATGAATTGAGGTCTATGACTTTTTTTGTCTGCTTCTTTCTCTTTTATAATTTTTTTTTTAAATCATCGCATTAAATCTGACCGAGTAGTGCTTCATCTGAGGAAAAGCTCTTAAAGCTAAGCCATTTTAATAGTAAGAGAGGTTATTCTAATTTCTTGCTCAGTGTGCGCATGTTTGGGTAGTTGGGTGGATCAGGGAAATATTACTGTGTGAGTCTTATTACTTCCTATCTTGGCGTTATCCTTCAGCTGAAACTAAACACTCTGTGTGTTTTCATGGGTAAAGGACCTCAACTGTTTGTGGATTTTGAGGAAAAGGTCTAATAAAAGGAGAATGATGTCATGCTGCGTGTAACATAATGCACAGTTGTTAGTGTGTGAAATAATAAATTTTCTTAATGTTTAATGGCTAAGAATGATCTGTATGTATGATAACTACTTAATCCTGTCTCTGTCATGGGAGCAACAATAACAGCAACACAAGATTTATCTCCTTGTGTCTTCTTTGCCAGCCTGCCACTGGATTTTACAGTCTTTATATTTGTCTTTGCATTTGCTTACTCTGACAGTAGACCTTGCCTTTCACACAACTAGCTAAAAACCAACTTGCACATAAGACTCCTGCAAGATCTAGGCTCAAATTATTTCTGTTCCTCCTGGTAACTGGGTCGTTTATATCCCAGGAGCCCTCATCCACCTTGTCATCCTCACCTGAGAAGCTGGCCCCTGCCCTGTGCCAGGCATGAAGACAATCCCCAAGAGTTGCTCAGCACTAAAGCTGAGCTATTTTGACCAAGCACATAAGAGTCTGAGTCTGATACATACAAAGCCAAGGGGCTACATAGGCTTGATGAAGTTTCAGGTGGAAAGCTTATCACGCTGGCAAATTTCAGACTATCAGAAAAGTATTTTGTTGTCTGGGGTATGTAAGTATTAACAGCACTTCCCTCAGAGTTCATCCACAAAGGATAATTGTCTGCTCCTGCTCTCAGCCAAACAGTTTAGCCTTCCACTGGAATTACAGTCATCACTTGAAACTGCACCTATAGGGCTCTGCTTATCAGAGGGATTTCCTTAAAGTGAGAATGTGGAACAAGTAAATCCTGGCCATTTAATTGTAAATGTAAATTGTTTGCTTTTCTATTTCTCTTATGGTAATTACAGCTACAAGGGTCAAACAGAATATCTTCAGATAGCTTAGAGAACTTTTAGAAGAGGAGGAAGAGAAAAATAATGTATATAATCTTAGTGTAGTATATGTCCATTATAAAGACTTAAACACAAATTAATCAAAGTTAAAAGAACCTATTGTATTTTTTTAATACTGAAATAACTACTGTGTAGTGTAAGCAGCTCAAATGAAAAGAGATAGTGTATGTATTGGAAGCAAGCTAGCTCTGATGTCATAGGATGCACCAAAAGTTGTAGGGGATTTTAGGGAAACAGAGGCAACCTTTTGTATAGGCAGGTACAGTAAAAACTGCAAGTTCAACTGCAAGTTGCAAGTACTGCAAAGCAGCAAAGTCTCTGCATGTGAAGGTGGAAGAAAAAAGTGAAACAAACAAATAAAAAAAAGAAACCCACATTTGTATACTTTAATCCAGAAAATCTGGGAAATTATCCTTTATCTTTTCAGTAGCAATATGACACCCTGCCCAGTTAGTGAAGTTCAGGAAAAGATATGTAACAAGGAGAGAAGTGAGAAAGCTAAAGATCCATAAAATATGACTATTGAGGAAAATTTATGAGAACTGAAGCCATTTAACTAAAGAAGGAAAATCCCTGGAAAGGAGGAATAGGGCAGTAATACCATGCATCTTCAAATGTGCAAAGGAAGAAGCAAGAGTTACCCGTATCCGCTGTGGGTGAAACAGAAGTAATAGCCTTCAGTTATAGCACAAATTGTTCAGGTCAGGCATTGCTTTCTAGCACAGGAAGGCACTAGGTCAGACTTACATTGTGGAGATATCCACCACTGGATGGATGTGGCAATAACCATGCCTTGTTAGGTTAACATTTGCCGATAAACATATAGTTACCCTTCATCCCTGATATCAGTAAAACGTAGAAATACTTTTTAGATTTTTAAAGCATTGCTAAGCGAAAATATGGATAGATGAAAAACTTCTATCTAATAATATCCGTGGATTCAAATGCACCATTGTGAAATACTGCTTTGCAGTGTCACTTGCGTATGTTCCTGGCTTGGTCTCATATCCATTGATGAAGTTTAGTGACTGTTAAATTGGAGTGTAAAGTTAAGGTTGATGCTTGAATAAAATAATTGTTATGCAAGGTTCTATTAGTTTTCTTATATGCTGTTTTTAGAGCCAGCCATGTTTCTTGCCTTATCTTTAGCACTGATTTACCTTAGAATGAAACAGTGTTGATTTCTGTTTCCTGGGAAACACCAGGTTGCATTCATCTTTGGACTCTATTGGCATTTGTGGTCTGGCACAAGCCACAGAACAGCTGTCAAGTCCTCAGAGAGAAATAGTAGATGATGTCTGATATCCCTGCATGAAGATCATGTGCCCAAACAGCTCTTCCTCAAACAGAAGTGATGCCATTTTCACTGACATATCCACGGTGTGCTTTATCTTCTCATCTCCTTTGCAACGCCTGCCCTAGCTGTTTTAATGCTGATTGCTGTTTATGTAAACATGCTGCAACCACATCCCTCAAACAAACCAAAGGGGAACGCTATGGACAGAGTTTTATCCAAGGTTTTAGCTCATTCTCATTCCACCAAAAAAAGAAGATTTTACTCTTCCAAACTCTATGGCACAAGTGACATAAGCATGTAGCTGGACTGGAGTTACTTTGTCAGGAGGAATTCAGAAGGACTACTTTTACTCCCACCTATATAAAAGGCAATATTTTCTGGTAAGGAATGGTAGGAAGGAATGTATTTATTAAAGAATATATTTTAAGGAATTGATCAATGGTTAACTCCTTTGTTTTTGGCTTAGACTCTATCACCAAGAGTTGCCAGTGATCTTTCATCATTCACTATGTCTACTAGTGTCAACCATGAGTAACTTTCATGCTGAGATGTCTGTATACAGTCTGAATGTAGTTCATATATTTTCCACCTTAAAAGAAATACCAACATTTGTTAATGAATATCTTAAGCCTTCAGAAGAAACAGACAGCTATTTGGACAATTAAATTTCCTGGAAAAAAAGAATGGGACGAGATGGTCATTAGCTGTTCCACAGAATAAAAAGAGGTAGATAGTCCCTACTTCCCATGACAAAAAAGACCCATCAAGGGAAATTACTGAGACAAAATAAATGTGTAAACAGTGAGTAGAGTCCTTGTCAATTAACAATGCAAATGTATGTGTTATGAATAATGGAAAAGGATGAACATATGTTTAATCTTAGTACATTAATCTAATTAGTACAGAGGGAGAGAAAGAGAATACTAATATATAACATTTATATGTCTGTCAGCCCTAATTATTTTGTATTATACTTTTCAGAAACTCTTGAAGGATGAAACATTGTGATTTCTCTGATATTTTAAATATTTTCCAGAATGTATTTAATTTATGGTAAGAAAATTCATCCTGTCTTGCAAAGCTTTTCATTTCTGAAGGATTGACTCAAAAATGTCTGGAAGACATTATCTGAACAGCCTTGAACAGAGAAATGTCAACTGGGATTCTCAGCCCCATCCTCCATATGTGATACAGCTTGATGGCTGGACAAGAGGGCACAGCTGCAGAGAGATGATGCTAGTGTAGGACAGGGAGGCTTATGATGCCAGTCTACTTAAAAATGCATTGTGAATAAATGGAGAATACTACTGTGACCTATTAAACATTTTTTATGGAATTCACTCCAAAAAAAAAAAAAAAAAAAAAAAGCCATTGCCATTTAGCATATTGGTCTTATTTCTATCACTTTTAAGTATTTCATTGAAAGCCAAGAGAGATCCTTGAAAGACAGACTTTTTAAGTTTCATCTTACAAAGTGGACAAGTGGATTTGAAAGTCTATAGAATCTATTTCTAGTTCTACCTCTAGCTTGGAATGTAGCTTTTGGTAGCTTACTTGAATCCTCCCTGATATGGATTATCCACCAAAAAAAAAAAAAAAAAAATAAAAAAAAAGAAAAAAATATACAAAAAGAAATATTTATGTTGCTTCTGTTGAACATCCTCCATTTTAACATTCCTTCTTCCTCCTCTCCCCCACCCTCAAAAACATAAAAAAAAAAAAGAAAGAACCACATCAGTTAATATCATTTGTCTTTGGGTTGATCAGCATGTGTTTATACCCACTGAGCCAGAAGGCATTACCACACTAAAAAAATGCCAGCCTTTATGAAAACAAAAGTAAAAAAATTGTGTTCCAACTGCATTCTCCAAACAGAGTTAGAAGAGTGCTCTAATTCAAGAATCTTTGAAGAAACAGGTCATCCATGTGGCAACACAGTTCACTGATGCAAACATGCACACGCACACACACACACACACAGAATGGTTGAGGTTGGAAGGGACCTCTGGACATCATCTAGTCCAACACCCCTTCTCTAGTAGGGACACTCAGAGCATGTGGTAATTTTGATGTAGTTATAAACTTGATGTAATTATGATACTAGATTTATTTGAGGAAATGGTCTTTTCTTAAGAAGTAAATAATCATTTACTAGTAAACTAGAAGCCCTTTTGCTATGGCAATTTTCTTCATCTACTAACACAATTAATAAGACACTGAAAGTATAGAAGTAATTCCAACCATAATGATTCTATGATTCTATGAACCTTTTGGAATCAGTTGAAGCTGTTTCCCTATGAAAGCCAGTAGCATGACCAATGATGATTCTTGTTCATCAAATGTATAGCTTACAGAGAGGTTAATTTAAGGTGACTGAGGAAATACAGTGTCTTGTTAAAGTTCTGGAGGGGTAGTGATCAGTCTTCACTCCAAAATCAATTTTATGAGAAGGACCAATGCTAAAGTCACTGTGTGTTAGAATTCTTATAGCTGATGTCAAAAAATTTAGATTAAAATATAGAGATAAGCTGGCAATGTATTTAAAAAATTTCAATATATTTCAAAATCTTCAAATTCCAAAGGATTATCAATCCGGATTAGACCTTTTTCTGGAATATATAGTTATAATACTCATAAATCTAATCTGTTTAGTAAATGAGTCTTGCTCTGGTCAGAGGAAAGGAAGTGGAAGAATCAACCCTTCTTTTTCTGATCTTACCTAAATCAACATGCATGATACTAGTCTGACAAGAATTTTGATCTCTGCTAATCCAAAGAATGAAATTAATACTTGGTAAAATACTGCTATTTCTAAAAAACAAAAACAACAACGAATAAAAGAAGGAAAAAGAGGAAAGAGGAAGAGGATTGAAAGAAGGAAAGAGGAAAAAATAAATATTTTTGCTTTATGTTATTTTTACTTTCCTTAAAATTTGCTTTCTGTGCTTGTCTTTGTTTACAGGTGCTTATAAGGATGTATTTCATGAGAAGCAAATGGTGCTAGTAAATGTTGATAGACACAATTATAATGACAGAAACCTCCTTTAAAACCTTAATTTTGATTTTAAAACCTTTGATTTCAAAACCTTAAGGTGACAGGAAACAGTGAGAATTCAGCTGTGAAGATCCACTTGACTTATTTGGGTTGGCAGACCTTTTTTCCCAGCACATTTTTTCGTCAGTTAAATGCAAGGCTAAAAATTTGAGAAACAAAAAGCATATGCCAGATTTTAAAAGAGGCTGCCAATCTTGGAGGGGGCTGTCCTTGAAAAGGTCTTGAAAAGGTCTGTGCTATGATGGGTGGTAATCTACATGAACTTGAGTTTCCAGAGTGATGTTTTACTCATGACAACAAATGTGGCCTTCAAGGAATACCCAGGGGGCATTAGGAGGTGGATTTTTCACTCCAAGACAATCTTAGCACCAACGTATTGTATTTACTCCTGTTCTTCACATCTCAGAAATGATTTTGGAAAATCTGACTTGGCGCTGAAGGGAGTTTCAAGACTGATTTGAGACTGGGAAAAAATATGTCTTACAATGAGAAATTTTAAGAAACTAAAACTACTTACTTCATCTAGAACATTAAGAATTGACGTAATTATAACATGCAAGTACCTACATGGGGAAGAGATTTCCGATATGAAAACGTCTTAAACCAGTAAAAGGCAGGATGCAAGCCAACACTGAAGCTAGCCAGAATTAGAGAAGTAATAAGGATTTTTTTTTTAATGGAGAAGATAATTAACTATTAGAATAACTTACCTTAAGGGTGTGGGGAATTCTCCAATCTTTAAATCAAGATCAGTATCGTTTAAAAAAAGATACAGCGTAACTCACACAGGAGTTTGGGCCTCTTGCAGAAATGGCTGGGTGAGGCTCTTGGCAAGGCAGGATGATCATGAAGATCTCTTCTGACCCTGCTAGAAATACCAAAGGCTGCATTCAGTAAGCAGAAGTCTTTCTATGTGGTACAGGTTCCTAAGAACAAGGTCATATTTATTCTCATTTTTTTCTTTATTGGCTACCAGTACAACCCAGTACAAGAAGTATTTTACTATTACTGATCCTTACTTCATCTTCTTAATATATTTTGTGTTCTATTTTGAATATCTTGAGCCATTTCAGTTTGTAAAGACTTGAAAAAGTGAATGATGCAGTTTATCTGGACTGGGTTTCTGGAGTGTCATGTCTGAGTTACCTGTGAGTGTCCTAAAGAAGCAAAAGCATATATAACTGTTTCTTATTATTGTTGCCACAGGATAGATTTAAGGAGAGGTGATTAGGGAATACTGTTTGAAAAGCATCGATAATACCATATTTTGAAAAATTTCATAAATGTTATCTCCCTTTCCAGATAACTCTTGAGAGAATATCCGCATTGATTAATACCTGAGAGGGCTCTTGAGATTCCAACTTGTGCAAAGCAGAAGAGAGGAAAGGAACTACTGTGAGGCAAGGTGATGTGTACATCACCTTGAGTTGACAACTGTGGATTAAAACGGGAAGGGGAATCCCACCATATGACTCAAAGGAGATTTTTTTTATTGTCTGTTTTAGCAAGCCATTTCATGATACAACTTTATCTGACAAGCTGACAGTTATTGGAATTATCCAGGAAGGTGGCAGTATTCATAATAAAGGACATTGCCCCAGCAATGAGGACATAAAGGACATTGCCCCAGCATAACTGGGGAAGGAAAATCCAGCTGACTTTCTAGGCAGAGCTGAGAGGAGCTGAAGTGAGGTATGAGCTAGCTCTTGCTTTCATTAAGGAAGGCATTGGCTTCCTATGGTTCCCTCTGTATTTGACAGTCACCACACTTGCTGCCGAGCACAAGAGCACACATTTTCATGACACAGTAAGACAGAGAGGCTCATTCCCGATCCTTCAGGGTTCTCTTTATGCTTTCAGCTAGGTAAATAAGTACTGTGCTTGACACAACAGTATCTCTAGACTCTCAACAACAGTATCCACTGCTGATAGAAAACAGTAATTTTGTTTTTGTGAATTTGTATACATGCATATGTTTTGTTTACATGGGGGCCTCAACTGTTATTTCAGTGACGTTCGCGTCTCTGTGAAGCTACTAGCCATGATGATGTGCCAGCCTTGGGAGATACCCAAGAGCAGCAGGCCCATCTTGAAACCCTTCTCTATGTCTCAAGCACAAAGCCAGGAGGGACCTGGGCTAGAAGCAGATCCAGTGCTTAGCAGTGTCAGCGCTGACTAATGGAATCTGCTCTCAGGATGAGGACATCAGATCATGAGGAAGTCAGATCAGAAATAGGGAAGTAGCTTAGTTCTTGGTTATTACAGGAGGCTGAATGATGAGGAGTCTTTTTTGAGGCTTGCCACTGCAGCCCATCAGGCACTTAGAAAGCAGCTGGGTCAGAAAGACAAGCGCACAGCTAGTTGTCCTGCCAGTGCCAGGCTGTGCATGTGTTCCTCCTCCTCTGCAGAGCGAAGCCATAGGATACCAGCAGGTCAGCGTGTAACTGTATTTCCCTCATTGAGCTTTTACGGCTCGCCCCACTGAGCTCAATGAAAACGCATGCTGTCTCACGCTGTTTCACAGCAGCTATTGCCTGTGTGGTAATTAGGTTCATGTTATTCGCTAAATAAGTATCACGCCCCGGGGACTCATGGTTGTTAAGCTCTTCCTTTACCTCCCTTCCCCCTTCCTCCCATTCCCCCCTTGTCTTCCCTCCCACCAACCTACAAAAAAAAAAAAAAAAAATAAAAAAAAAAAAAAAAAAATTA
>JAWLRI010000829.1:2726508-2740225 GCA_034781795.1 Crypturellus tataupa
CCAACCTACAAAAAAAAAAAAAAAAAAACAAAAAAAAAAAAAAACAAATTAAATAAAAACAGCTAAGTATGAATCCAGGTGGAACCATCAGCTCTCCCAAGATGGAAAGGTTCCCTTTCCAGCTTCCTTCTGAGCAGGGAAGCTTAGCCATGAGCCACCCAGGTCTCCCCTGCAATTCTCCTCCAACGCAGCACTGCAGCGCTGCTCCAGGTGCCAAGCTTGGAGAAACAAACGTCCCTCATGCAAGCAGCAAGGCTTCTTGTACGATGAGGCCCTGCTCTGCAGCAGGACATGAGCGGGGGTGTGTTTTTTGGTGACTTTTTTTTCAATAATGATAGAAAGCCCCTTCATTCCTCCTTGGATGCCCTGAACAGCAACCAGTACGTGCACTACAAGAAAAATTTGGATCTAACATTTAAGCATGTTCTGGTATGGAAATCGTATAGTGATTCACCATTCCTGTTGCTAAACAGCCCTCCTCTTTGTGTCCCGGTCTATTTTGCTCTTCCTCAGTAGCTGCTGGTTTTCTGTCATGACCAATCCATCTGGATAATGAGACGTGAGCGTGTAGGATCTGTGAGAGAGTGTATATACATCCGTGTCCTGTCTCTTCCATCCAGAGACATATAGGTCTTCACTTAGGAAATTTGGGGACAGCATGCAGTGGTGAAGGAAACTGGATATGCCCATAGCAAATGTGTGAAGCGAGAGAACCACAGCATTGGAGTCTTCGTTTGGACTGTTGGTCATAGCAGTTGCAGCCCTTCTCCTGACCCAGTGAGGGAAAGCAGGAAGCTAGGGAGGCTGTTGTTTTTCAATTTTCCCTCCTTCTGTGGGACAGGCTCACTTTGGTTGTGGTTTCTCCCTTCAGGTGCCAGTGACGCTGCACCTCCTGGTAGGAATCCAAGTCCTGGTTGCCTATTCAGATCACACACATGCTTCCAGTTAAAGCCCTCCTGCTTGATAACTGCAGCATCTGACCAAGAAGTGGGTGGAAGATGGCTGGGAGGAAGATGAGTTCTGCTAACCCCAGCAACAGCAATGCCCAAAGAGCTTTGCAGAAGGCTAATGGTGCTTTATTGCTGCCCATGAGCACAAGGAAGTGTCATGAAAATCCTCAGGGGCTCTTAAGCAGGCAGGAAAGTCTGTGGACAAGAGTGGTGGAATTTTGGAAACATACAAAGATGAGGCCCCTGGGACGAAGTCATCCCAGCATGCTAGCATCCTGACTAGTGTGAGAGCCACTTCCAGTGAGTCTGCCACATCAGATGTTCATGAACAAGAGCACTCAGCAAAGCTCGGATTCACTGCCGCCAGTTGCCAGGCCCGAAGGTAGGTGGACCCAGTGAGTTAGAAGATGTCTTGGCAGTCTTCTGTTGGTGGCGAGATCGTGCTACTCATGTTCAGAACATCATCTGGACGTTTCCGGAGCAGCAGAGGACTTGTAGAGCAGTTTGGATGAATTTTGAAAAGATTTTACTGGAGGGAATGGGTAACTATTACTACAGGTTTTGAAAAATCCTCGTTTTGGTCCTTTTTTTATTCAAGGCATGAACAATGGCAGAGGGAACTCTTCATTCAGGCTAATGCTGTTCACCAGTGACAGCACTTCTTGCTTTCCAAACACAGATGCCTGGATTAGTAGAACGGAAGATAAGCAGATTTAGGATGAAAAAAATATATATATATCCCTCGAATTAATTTACCTCAAAACTCTGGAAAGATCAAGATGCCAAGTTAGCCTCTTATTCTAAAAACTTGCTATAGTTTATAATACGATACTCCATTTTATGGCACTAATGTTCCAGATTCAGAGTTTATGATCCTCCAGGGTTTACAATCCTGACAGAGCGAAGGCCTTGCCAAATGCTAAAGCTGATATACAATCCTGAGCAAAATTTTAAAGATGACAAGCCAATCTGAATCAGTGAAATTTTCTTTTTGGTTGTTGTTGTTGTTTTGCTTTATTTTTTTTTCCTCTCAGTTTTGGATCTTTAATTCACAATTCCACGTCTCCCACTTGGCAGCTCAGAACATCTTTCTGCAATGCTGGGACAAAAAGCCAAATGTTCATATTCTGCAGTGACACTTTTCAAAATGTTTCTGGCTTTGATTGGAAGCAAATGTATCCCTAATGAAATCACAAGTGGTCCAGTTCAATATAGCAATAAACCTGGGTTGAATGCATTTTTTTGGTTTCCTTTGCACACTCAAGCACACAACTGTTTGAAGGTCCTTTCTAATGCAAAAAAAAGGTTATCCAAAAATGAAAATCGATGTCTGTTACGTAATTGTCACAGACTCTAATATATTTCTTATAAACAAAAGTAATCTCTCCGTTTTTTCAGATACTAGGAAAACTGCTGATGGTACACTGAAGATTGGGCATGCACTGGAGATTTTCCTCTTTGTCAATCAACCCCACTAGCTTATTCTGTGCTTTAGCAGAAATCATGGTAGAATTATGTTTGTCATCATGACATTGTTACAGGAAATAAAGAGAGAGAGAAAAAAATAGAAAGATTGGGTAGCTAGTGACGTCTTTGGATTTGAAAATTCACAAATATTTTTAAAAAGCAGTCTGTTTCTAATTTGTTCAGAACTTTCAACTGGATACACTCAATGTTTGAAGAAATGGAAATGCCAACTTGGCAGAGTGCAGCATGATATAAATCTGCAGAGACGACCTAAGGAATACAATTTAAATGAAAACACACTTTTTTTTTTATACTGATCAGATACTTGCTGTCCATTTGGATGTACAACATTTGATTCAAATGGATTTTGTCAGTACTGGAAAAAAGAGCTGTGGGTCTTTCCAACTTTAGATGCCAAAGACCGTGTTCCAATGCTTAGTGATGTCATTTACAGTCTTTAAGTTTACTTCAAGAGACTTTGGAGAAATATTTTAATGTTCATTTTCTCTTAAGTAGCATATACAGGCATATCCATATCCACACATTGGATAGATTTCTTAAAAATAATGTAAATCTTTCTCTAACTAACTGACTTTTTGTCTTTTATCTTTCCTTGCCTTCTCTCCTATCCCTCAAAAAAATTCCTGATAATATTCTCTACAATAATGAATGAAACTCATATAAAAGGGTTCAGCATGAAGAGTCGATGGTTTGAGAAAGAAGATTAATTAGAATCATCAAAACAATTTGGTATTTCCAGATTAAATTCTTTGGATTTGGAGAATTTTTCATTAAGTTCTGAAGAAAGTGAGGTCAAATGTACCAAATACTTTTAAAAAAATCTGGAATTTAACAAAATGTTTATTAGGGAAAGAACGTTTTTGGTGGAGTTTCATTTCAATAAAATATATATTCCATATATTAATTTAGATGAAACTGATCTTTGTTTTTATAATTTTTCCCCTTTAGGATATTGCATTGGGAAAAAAAAAAAAAAAAAAAAAGGAAAACTCTTTGCATAGTTCTGAATATTCTTTGAGCAAATGAAAAGATAAATTTTTGTAAAAATAAAAACAACGAAAATCAACTTGGTTCTTACAGAAGAATTCACATTTTCAAACAAAAGCTTAATTTCAGGATGTTTTAGGCTAGAAATAAATTATTTTGACAGACATCTAAAATGGTTCTTGGAAAATTTATGAGAGTGCCTCAAGGGATTTATGGCTGGATTATTTTATCCTTAGAGTTTCTCTTTTTTGCTCTATGGAATATCTTGTTATGTACTAGGATCTTCCCTCTCTGAAAGGAAAACTATATCGCGTATAGAAGATAGTGTGGATGTATATTCAGTCAATTGCATATTCATGAGACAATGATTTTTTTTTCTTTTTGGAAAAAAAAAAAACTTCTAAGAAAAAGATGTTTCTTTGCTCATTTGTTTGTTCATTTGTTTTATTTTATTTTTTTTCCCCAAAACAGAGCTTTGTAAAAAACTCAGCTTTTTAGAGCAACTAATTTTGATGGAAATTTTCTGTTGTTTTCAAAGAAGTAGTTTATTTTTTGTAGAGCCTCTATGGGAATGTTCATGGAACCTGTTTCACACTCAATATGGGCACCTTGTCTTCCAGGAATGTTTTTGATCTTCCTACTCTTGTTTATGAAAGTCCTGCTACCTCAGTCAAGTATAGAAACAGAAATATCATGTGACTAGTTAACATTATGAATGACTAAAGAATAGTGGAAGACAGACTTGAAATGAATGGCTTGCAGATAGGCCATCAAATAAAAAAACATTCTCTAACAGTTCATAACGATTAGTGCATTTATTAAAATTAAAGTTGGTTTGAAATATTCTTTCCACAGGAGAAAACAAAAGGCTTAATTACCAAATAAACTGCTGGGTGCAGGGATCTTACCTACCTTGCATACTGCCGTGCAACTTTGTTGACTCTCTTTGGTTGACTTTGCAACAAAAATTTTCACTCTAACTATATATTGCATGAGATTTGTATGTTTTTGCAAGTTCAGTTTTAAGACAATTAGCTTGATGGTTTTGAGAAAGGTCTTGCACACTACAATATTCAACAGCCAAAGACAGTGGGCAGCGCATTTAGCGTCTCTCAGATGAATAGTGCTCGAGGTATTATAATATTCTTAAAATTTGTTTTTCCAACAGAAAAAAATGAGGACAACAAGAGAACTGCAAACTTATGAGAATTTTTTGAAGTCTCAAAATATTTATTTATTTATTTATTTATTCACAATGATTTTAGGGAAAAAACTTTATTTTTCTACCTTAGAAGTCTGTTCTGAAAAAATATCTAGTTATAAGTCAAATTATTTGATCTTTATATGTATAGATGGCATTTTTATCTTCAGAATAGTCCTAAAGCTGTATATTTTTTCTTGAATTTTATTCTAAAAAGAATTCCTGCATATTTCAAAATGCTGGTGCCTAAATGAATCAGCTTTGGATTACATCTTACTAGAGGGAATTAGAATTTCCAAATAATGGAAAATTATTTCACATTAAAGAGGAAAACAGCCATTGCCAGCTTTTCTTATGAGAAAAGTCAGTTCCTGAAAAGCTGAAGATCATTCTGAGGGGCTTAACAGGAGTCCAAAAACTGAATAAAAAATAGATTACTGAGCCATCAATATTGTATAGCTGGGGAGGAGAATGGAAGTTTAATCTTAGTTCTCTGAGAAGACAAATACCAGAGACGCTGAAAAATTGCATTTGGACTTCAAATGTTAATTTCCAACAAGAGTTTTCTGTGTGCAAAGCATTGGCCAAATTCTAGTTAGAAACTAAAGTGAGGACATCTTTTAGTTTCAAGCTTGCATGAACTAAAAGAGGAAGATGAGGAGAAGCTGGAAGAGTTGGAAATGGCCTCTTGGTATATCTGACTTTTGGAGAGTTCACTCTGGCTTCAGAAATTATTCAAAACCTGGAGCTTGTAGTTTGGTTTCACACTGATTAGAATTAGGTGAGAGAAGATCAGCTCTTCAGCATGAAGACTGGAGATGAAAGTAAGCAAGTTTTCATTTTTAACTTCATTTTTTACTTCTTTTTTGGTTAAACAAAATACAAATATATTTATGAAAGTATTTACTACAGAAAGAGCTGTCCTTCATCACTGAAAATATTCAGAAGAAATGTGTCTAGCTATATCTATAGCAAAGCTAAATATTTTATATCATATTTCAAACCAATTACTTGGAAGGTGAATGGATCTCAATCCTGAGCAACATTTTGCCATCAGTCAATAGTACTTAACAAAGTCATCATTTAATTAATAAATATTTATATCAGATAGCTCCTGTGAGCTTGTAACACCAATATTTCTTTCTGGGAATAGCTCTGCTCCCAAGAATGTTCTATAATACACATTGGTTCTTGTGGTTAACCCTCATATAAGTGAACATAAAATATATCTTACGTTTTTCCTTTTGTTTCACACTGCTGTTGGAGTTTAGGCAATTATATGTGTGCGTGTGTGTGTGCGTGTTCATTTTAAAAGAAAATTTTTATCTGATAAAAAACAGAGACAAGATCTTAGCCTGAATGTAAGATCCTGGAATAGCAAACCAGGTGTCTCTGTGAGTTTCTGGCAATAACTGTGTGTAGGAGAGATTGATTAGAGTAAGGAAACATATTGTACTTTCGATTTTACAGAGTTTATATAAAACATGAGTGAAAAGGGATTTTTAAAGTTATGAAAATTATTTTGCCTGCATCTTATCAAAGTAAAAAGAATGGCAACATCCAGAGGAACATGTGTAAATGCTTCCTCAACATTTATTTCAATTGTCTTGTAATGAAATAACTCTTCCACAATAGCATTTATTCTTTGTGCCAACACGCTGAACTTCAAGGCAAAAGTTTTATAATCCCACAGGTATTTGGTTTTAACTAAGTGTTATACAGAGCTCACTTTATGGCCTAGTGCTCTGAGTTAGGCTTGGATAACCGCTTTTTCTTTGCTTTAAATGTTCCTTGCATGAATACTACTCTTCGTCATGAGGGCCTCAGTGCTCAGCTTGTTGCATTCAGGCCCTTTCAGATCCCGTGGCTGGCGCAGAAACAGCCCTCAACGCAAATCAGAGTAGCTACAGGGTTGCTTTATCTCATGCCAGCTGGACGGGCTCCTCCAGGAGAGCTCCTACAGCATGGGCAATGAATCCTGCTGTGGATCTGCTTACTGTGCAGCACCTACCCCTTCTGCTGAGGTAAGGAGGAGCAGTGAGTGTCCCTCATCATCCTCACCAGGCTGGCCAAAATGGCCTCTGCAGGCAACTCAAGATCCCTTTGACATGGTTGGAGTGCAGCAAATGAGTGCTAGTGATAAGTATTGAGCTACTCTTGTGTTTTCTGTGGTGTACACCACAACATGCTCTTTCTCGATTTGAGATGTCATGAAACATAACTGCTTGTGGCACTGAAGAAAATTGTTTTCTTATCTCAGTAGCAGAATCTCAGTTTTCATTTAGTCTCAGTAGCAGAATCTCAGTTTTCATTTAGTCTCTAGCACAGCAAGTCGATGCCACTGCTAATCTTTTAATGAAACTTCAAGGTTCATAATCCTCATTGCATCCTCAGGCAATGTGGAAAACCGACTAAGCTATGGATCAGATCTTAGAGATATATATTTTTTTTAATGCTGTGGGCCCTTGAACAAGGAAAAAAAATGTTACAATGCTGGCTTTGTTTTGGATCAGTTTCATCTTTGTTGTTGTTGTTGTTGTTGTTGTTTTTGTGAAAATTAACGCTTTAAAAATCTGGATGAAGCCTTCGAAGTTAGAAGTATTGCTAGGATACCTCCTAGGAGCTGTAGTAGGAACACACTACTTGGGTGAGCTACACTCCCAAAAGCAGACATCCTTTGTTTTCATTTCTGTTCAGCCAAGGCTTAGATCTTCAGCAGGTGTAAATAGGCACTTTTAAGGTAGAAAGTGAAGGTAGGACAGTTTACAGTCAGCGGTACGTCTTGAAATTTGCAGCCTAGAATTTCAGTTCTGCGTGGGCAGTTAAATTCTTTTAACAGAAACCTGAGCTTTACAGTAAAGAGTCAATAATCAGTTTGTTTATTTGCTGAACTAAAAGCTCTAGGCAGTAACTTAGCAAAGAAGTAGTATTGCAGCAACAGTTTCTTCTCTTATTTCTCTTGCATGTAGCAATTACCTGCACACTCTGATCTAAACTTTAATGAAAATGTCTGAATTCATAAATGAATCAGTTCTTACTAGTGGGCTTAAAATGCTTTTTCATCATATAGTTGCATTACTACTATTATGTTGCAAATTGTGGGTTTCTTAGAGCTGTTGTGACTTGCGTGTGTCACTGCAGCTTTTCTTCCACAACATAATTATGAAGGCAATAGAAGACTACATGGCTGGGATTTACAGAGGACCTTCCCACAGCCACATGTCCTGCTGCTGTTTGAACTGTGCCTTAATTCTCTATGTTCTCCTTGGCACATGCCAACCAATAGCATTTGCATAGTCCTTGTCACTTGACTTTATTATAATTTCTTTGTTTCCATAAACACAGATTCTTTCTGCTTCCTGCTTGCTTTTTCATTTGACCACACATGTCATCTCTGCTATTTTTAATGACTGCAGATTGAAGCTCATATGGTTCACATTTTTGCAAAACATTACCTTACTTTAAATTGATTTGCAAATGAACAGATAGAGCACAGGGAAGTGTTGAGGGGATAATGTCAAATCTAAATGGTAGTTTGAGAAGCTTAAATTATTTCTGTCACTAGTACAGCTGTTTTGGGTGATGTCTTAAAACAAAGGTGGTGCTGTTTAAAGTACCAATCCAAATCATATGTATCATCTTTTCATTAGTTTCTAGAATGATGATAGAGAAGAAAAACCTGTAGAATGCAGAGAATGTGTATACTGTGGCTGAGCAGCTCATTTCACTTTCTTGTGACCCACATCTGAGGCTGAAATGACACTTCAGAAAGGATGGGAGTGTTTGTAGTTGGGAAAAAGGCTCAAATGATTGTATATTACAATGTGGTGTTACGTCCCCATCTATATATATTGTTACAGCTATCTTTATATGACTACAGACTTCATTACAGAAATAAATTTTCTCTTTCCTTTAATGCTCACGAAAGTATTCATTTACCTGTGCAACAGGTATATCATGCCACAAACAAGTAAACATGCCTCAGTCATCTTGAAAATACATACCATCATGACCTCCTAGGGAGCATTTGGAAGAGCCTTGAAGACTGTTAAATTAACTTCAATTTCAGGCCATGGCTCTTCTTATAGATGGATATCTCCTACTTTTAGGGAAAAATACTAAAACATTTTAAGAGGTATTGGCAAACTTGGCCGAAGAAGTACAGTCCCTGACGAGAGGAAGAGTTCCCTATAACCCAGCTCCTCCTTGGATAGCTGTTGCAGGCGGCCCTGAAACTCTGCCTGCAGTTCAATATTACAGGTGTTCACCATGTTTCATGTTTGATCTCTGAATGGAGGTTTTTCTGGCCACAAATCTTACAAAACTGTCCTTTGCAGCTTCTAATGAGTCCTCCAAAGACATAATGACACCGTCTGTGGGGTAAGGTGAGCATGAATAGCAAAATTTTATCCTACGGAAGAGGTTCTAGTTTTTGCTGTGCCTCTGTAAATCAGGTGGCTTTCTGAGTTCTATGAGGCCACTCTCTTGTCTCACTGAGTGAATGAAATTCAATTCAAATCCTCCTCAACTGCTGAGGTCGAAGTAATTGCACCACCACACATTGTGGGTTTTATCATGTTAGTCAGCTAGCTGCTGAGGAGAGAAGGGTTTCCAAGAGCTGGACACATTTCATATCTTTCCTAACTTCTGAGCTAGTGCCTCATACTGTTGTTTCCTAAACTTCTCTGAAATACTAGGCATTTTTTTCTGCAGTATTTGGAGAGTTAGGAGATGAAATACGTCTTGAGGAAAGATCTGTCCCAATATCTTTTCTTTCATTATATAAACATTTGTTTGGTTGTTACTTTTCAAAGATAGTATAATGTAAAGAAGCTATGTTACACACAGAGATAAAATGGGATAAAGACTTTTAAGCATAGGTCTCCATTGGCAACAGAAGTCTTGCTGTAGTGTATAACAGGCTGCTACAGATGAACATAGAGAGTAGGATTTCATGCTTTTTAAAATTAGTTGTCCCTACCAGTTGTCCCATACCAGGTCCCTAAAGTACAATATTCTGGGCAGAATCAAGAGAGAGTAAAAACATCTAGAAAGTTGTAGTACTGCAACACAACTTTAAACAATCACTTCTACTCTTCTATTTTCTTGACCAATTCAATGGCCTCAAAGGTATATCAGCATAGTACATGACAAACATACCTGTGGACAACATAATTACGTTTTATGGTAGTTAAATCAATGAGCATTCTCTAAGGAATGTAAAGGATTAGTGGCAGAACTGATTGGTTCCAGAAAGACAAGCACACATCAGGGGAGCTTTCATCACTGCACAGATTAAAGAAATTGAATGTCATGGCTTCTTGTTAATTGTTTTTCCATAACAAAAAATGTCATTCTCAGGAGGTGAGTTGAGAGGGCTATCACAGTCCATTTTACGCATTTGCATACACGTCACGATTCTGAGGAAAGCAAGGCAGCTTGTGAGTGAATTATCACTTACTGATATTTCATAAAAACAAATAAAAGCAGATTACCTAGTGGGAGGGAGGCTGCTTGAAGATTTACTGCCACTACTGCTGACTGCACGGACTAAGCTATGGCCAGTGAACCTCACACCTGCCTCCCTCATGCCTCTTAGTAGCCAAAAGATATCCTTAGCTGGTAAAAATCCACATTAACTCTGCCAGCTTCACTGAAGCCTCTGCTGACTTTTGACACCAGCTAGTAATATGACTGAAAAACCTCAACAAAGCTCATCTCATGAGCTGAATAGAGACGAGTGAGGTTGAACAAGCCTGTTACAGACTCATCATGTGAAACAGATGGTGAATGTGTTTGATCAGCTGCACCAAGACAGGTCCTGGTTCCCCAGGTAGCCGCTTTTGCTGACTTTGCACTCAAGACCAAGCATGTAGCTGGTATAGAATCTGTCAAGAACTTCAGTCTTTCCGTCATGTGCATTGCACAGGCTGCTTTTTGATAGAGTACAAACCTCTTCAGCACAGGAAGGAAAGTACACAATTTAAGATAGGTCCTGTGGCGTGCACAGGTATCAAATTTCATGCCATTAATCTAATTCTTCCATTCTAATCCCACATAACCCTAGCTGTAATGGATTTCCAAGCCCCACTTGCTGTATACTGAACCTCTGGTACCTAATAGCAGTATCGATTGCTATGTGAAGATTGTACTGCCAGCATCCTCTTTGCTTGGGTGCAAGCAACCTGAGGATGTGAGTGTGGTGGAGGGAGCTCCATGTAGGGTGCTGCCTGCTGCTTTCTTGATCCCTGACTTGTCTGAGCTTTCTTTGCTGAGTCAGTCATCTAAAGAAATATGCAACATTCAGATTCACCCGAGGAGTAGCTTTGAGGAGTTAAATCATGCTTTAATAGGTGTTGGTGTTTTAAAAATATTTTTAAAGTTATTTTTAAATGTTACCTATAGCATTTTCCTAAAACAGAGCAGCTAGATACCCATTTTGTTGTCTGTGCTCAGTGGTGCAGCCTGTATGTAGGCTTACAAAAAATATTTCTCCTTTATTGCTGGCTGCCTTGCAGCCCCAGTCAGTGTCCTGTTTCCTAGGGGTAGGTTTGCTTTTGGATTTGTTTCCAGTATGTTTTCACTTGCCTCAGTGTATTTGTTTTAGTGCAGCTCAGGAATAGGAACATTCTGAACATAGTCTTGTTTGCTCTTCTGCTCCCTGAGGACTCTGGAGCAGCTGACTCAAAACCAAGTGAGATAATATTTCTTTTATTTTTTCCTTTTTTTTTTTTTTTTTTTTTTTTTTTGGTTTAGTTCTGTTTTGCTCAAAAATGATTTCTCTGGAAAGAGATAGGTTGAAAACAGTGTTGAGTGAAGCCTTCTGTTTATCGAACTGGTAAAGTGTGTTAATGAGCGCTTTCCTTTCTGAGGCCTACTAGGTATCTACAGAGTGGAAGTGACCAGGATCTTATATCTCTGTTTCCACTTGGTTTGTGGGCATTGTGCCATGTGTTTAGACAGGAGTAAAGACTGGTAAATCCAATAAAAGAATATGTTTATTGCATTTATTAAGAATTACAAAATTGTAAAATATATGAGGTTGTTCCCCACTTGCTTACACCATCTGACTCTACCATTATACCACACATAGAAACAGCATTGCTACGACTCAGGAACTCCATGGAGGATTTTGGCTGCTCCTAGAAACGACAGAGTAAAAATTTCAGCTCTCTGAGATATCAGCCTCCCTTGAAGAGGCTGCCTCTGTGATTAGTCACCTACACATTTTCTGTCCTCGTGATGAAAATGGAGACTGAAGTTTTTGCATCCTTTCATCTTATTATTAATCTAATGCCACACAGGAGAAAAGAGGAGAACACCAGAGCTACACCAGAAGTAGCTGGTTGTTTCCAGGCCCTTGAAGTGGTCTCCCGGCTCCAACTGAATCTCCTGGTCTCTTCTGCAGTGACCGTGACAGAATCAGGCTCCATCATTGCTTCATGGGCTGCAAAGCAAACCTGCATGCAGAAAGCCGAAACTCTGGAAGTAGTAACTGGTCAAAAATGTATACATGAAAATAAAGAGAAGCTAACAAATTCGTGGAATGAATTCTTCAGAAAATTGAATTGAGTTCAGGGTAGACATGCACTTTGTTCATGAAGCATATACAGATACTCTGGAAAGACAGGGATCAAAAGCTAAAAAGATACATGAAGCTAACTTCATGACCAAAGAAAGAAAGAAAGAAAGAAAGAAAGAAAGAAAGAAAGAAGAGAAAAGAAAGGAGAAGACTACTAAGGTTTTTCCCATGGGTGAACATACAAGTCTGTCCTTGCTGATGAAATGACAGCATTATAATCCACATATGACAGCAGTGTATTGGCTGAGGAACAGCTAGGAACTGACATTGTTTTATCAGTTAATTTATTGATAGAAGTCATCAGACTCTCAAATGTTTTTTTTTTCTTCTGCCACATTTTTCATCTGAGATGTCAGGTAAAAAAAGAAAAGGTACATCAAAAAAGTGGCTGGAAACTAAGAAATTAAAAAGTTTTTTTATTCTTCAGATTCTCTTTGATTATTGTTTGACATCTGGAATGCCTTATTCCCGCATAAGATTCTAGAAAATGAAATCAGATTAGAAATTACAGCAAAGAGATAGCCACATTTTCAAGATGACTAATATGATAGAAATGAAGTTAGATAATAATTTAAGAAATTATACAATTATTATTAAACACAATCTTTTCAGTTTCTAGTGGTGATGAGACATCCCATTTGTTTCCATTGGTGTTCCAAGGAAATGGTGAATTAAGTCTGAATTTTCCCATGAATACTGTCTATCTCATAAAGAATTACTGAATTTGATCTGATATGCAGGCCACGCTTTTTAAGGTTGTATGATTTTTTTTTAATTCATATTGAGGGAGGTTCCAGGGATGAGAGTTAGACTCAGCTCTTTTATGTCTGCTTATTCAACAACTGGGATTTGGTAATTAAGTTTTCTGTCCTTGAGCGTCTTACATAGGTCATTGCATAGCATTTTCCACTAATTTCTATACATCTGTTCCATATATGAAAAACAGGTAAAAATGTAGCTGAATCATAAGACTGTAGGGAGTAAAAATTGTTTTTCACCATCTGATATTGGCAAAGAGTATCTGAGCCACCTGATGAATATTAGATATTGAGTATAGGGAAAAAGGAACCTTGGACTGCCATTAAACATGCTTTGAATGAATAAATGCTTTCCTGGCTTAGTTAAATAAGGTTAAATAAGGACCCAAAGGATATACAATAATTCTTTTGCCAAAGGTACCTCATGTGGCTAAGGTATGTTTGATATTTTTTCAGGTATCAATAGCAATAGCTCACAAAAAGAAGGATAGAAAAGCCCCAACTCCTTCTGCCTTTGAAGAAATGCAAAAACGAATGTCCACTCATACTCTGGCACAGGGAACACTATTCACCTGTGTGAGTAGTGTTTTTTTCAATGTAACTGTTAGAACAGCATAGTTGGGAGTCTGTGACTTGGTTTGAAGTACAGTTGGGGGGTAGCAGTTGGGGAGGGCAAAATGACAAAAAATATTTTGTGTTGACTCAATATATTACATCAAGCTGAAATAAAAGTCCTTCCCCGCTACCACTT
>JAWLRI010000829.1:2740235-2765645 GCA_034781795.1 Crypturellus tataupa
TATAAAAAATGACTAGACAACCTGGAAACATACTTTTTATGAGGATTCTAAACCAAAAATAAAAATATTTTGTTGTGAAGTAGTGCAGTAGCAGACATGAGACTTAAAACAGGGTTTTCTGCATCTGACACCCTTGCTAATATGCCGAGGCAAAAGTGCCTCATCAACAGTTTTAAAGAGTGTAACAAACATGAAGCTTTACAGACAAATCTTAATACCCCTTTCAATTTATATGAAACTAGTAAAACAATGTAAAGAAAAATTTGGAAGGCTTTGATTTCAAAAAAAATGCAGAATAAAGACTTAGACTCAGCTAAGTCTTAATATGGATGTATTTTCTGCCCTCTGCAAAGATATAGTCAAGAGTTCTGAATCACAGTCTCTTAATTTTGCCATAAAGGAGTTAAAAAAATCCAAAGAAAAATGCAACAAAAGAAGACCCTGTAATATATGTACTTTAAACCTCAAAATCAGAAAGATGATAATTTGCTCTCTATGTAAGGTTTTTTTTCAGCGTGTTACCTTATTACTCCCCAGACACTCTAGGGACTGAAGGTGTTGATGATATTATGGCTTTCCAGTTGTGAATTATAGAATAACGACTTCCTCAGGACTCAAATGATTTTGCTTAGCCAAAGTAAAGGATAGGAATGCTTGTGTGGGATATGGTATCAGGTGATGTACAGAAGGGAAGGATGGATGGGGTAAAAGACTCTTGGAAAATAACCCCAATGAAAGTTAATAAAGATAGATTTTTCATTTGTTTTATTTTATTTTAGGTTGCTCTCACTTCAGCTTCAAATTCCATCCTTGCAGTTGTAACCATGACTGAAAGCCTGGAGAGTCTTTATAGATGAATCTATAGTGTTATAGAGGCAGTATAGAAAGAAAAATATCATATCAAAAGTGATAAGGTTGACTACAGATGGATAAAATATTTGTTGTGCTTAAAGCTAAAAAGCTTTAATTTTCCCTAAGTCACCAAACATTTTGAAGCTCTCAGATAACTGGAATTTTATTACTTTAGTTTTTTTTTCCCTCAATTTAAATATTTACATGGTTTGCATTTATTTCTAAATTAAACCTTTGATCCATTTCTTTAATCAACTTCTTTTTAATTGTATGACTATAAAATTGTCTGCTACAGAAGGAAAAATATCTCTAAATTTAAAAACAGAAAGAAGCCAAAAGCTAAGTTTTGAAATGTCCAGGTGCTTTTGTGAATTATTCTGATGTCAAGCAGTCTGCCACTTCTGTCAAGAAAAGGTTTTGTCTGAAAACATAAAACTTGCTCAATTTATGAGTTTTTGTTACAACATTTTAGCCCCTCCATATTAACCTTCCACAACCTGATTTGTGTTTCTGTTGGTTTATTCATGATGTTCAAGCATTCTTTGGAGAGCTTGAAGCAGGAGGAATATGTTTGCTGTTGTGTGATAAAGCATGCCAACTCCATAAGGCAATGCCTGAAGGAGAAGTGAGATACAGAGAGGGAGAGACCCTTTCCTTCACATCTTCTCATCAGAGAGCTATGTGCCCGTTGTAAAACAAGCCCTTAGCACTGTTTAAATCTAGGTGTCCCCAAACTGAGATTTTTCATCTTCCCCCTTGAGCGTATTTTGTCCAAAAATCTTTCAGCTAGAAAGCTCCCATAGAGCTAGGCAACACAACATCACCAGCACGGGGCAATTACAATGCAAAGTTGCATTGCTATGAAAGGTATAAAATTGTCAGTGCCTGAGAAAATATTTATTCCACAAATATGGACAGCATTGTGCAGCATCAGTTTTATGAAATGTCAGGAGACAGCTGAAGATGCAATTTTTTCTTTTGGGAGATTTTCAAAAGCAATCAGAAAGGGTCTAATTCTGCTCCAGAAGATACATTCCTAGAATATGTTAAGTTTTCTGAGAATTGAGCAAGGTCAGAAGGGAATGATTTTGAGTATCTCATATATTGCTGTCTTTAATAAGATGTAAATTCTACATCACTGGAGAAGAAGCAAATGAAATATTAGAGGAACAGATGTGTTCCTTCTTCGTAACGCATGTTCTCAAGTCTGGAACAATGTATGTTGCTGTCTAAAGTATAGTAATTACTCTTTATTATTATTGATAATAAACCTATCAGCAAAAAATAAGTTTATTGGGTCACTTTATGATTTTACAAAGAGAAGATCTTATCTGTTTAGCGAAGCATATGTCTCTGGTGTTTGGTGTTTTATTCTATATAACTCTGAGTTGCTTTGCTGGAAAGAATCCAGATCCCTTGAGTATATTTTTCAAATTTATTTTGAAACTCATATGCTTTCTGCCATAATATCTTCTGCAAAAGCTTAGATAAGAAAATCATCTCTTGGGTTATCGTCTTTCTCCTTCTCTTCTGTTCCCCTCCCTCTCCCCTTTTCCTTCCCCTTCCCCTTTCCCTTTCCTTTCCCCTTCCTTTCCTTTCCCCTTCCCCTTCCCCTTCCCCTTCCCTTCCCTTCCCTTCCCTTCTCTTTTTCTCTCTTTTTTTTTTTTCTGTTTAACTATGGAAATATGTTCTCAATAAATCCCATTTACTAAAAGAAAGAAAAAATCCACTAATTTTGTGAGGATGTTAAAAACAGATCATGTTTGGCTGAGGGCTCTACTAGTGTTCTTGAGTCTTTGAGGTCAGTTCTAAGCAGACAGCAGCTTGTTCCTATGTGAGCAAGGCTTGGCAGAGAGCTGCAAATGCAATGTGTTGATGTGTTTTGCATAATGTTGTTACAAGATTGGATGAAACATTTAAGCGTCAAATAAGTTTGAGATTCTTCTCAATATTAATGTATGTACATGTGGTCTGTTGCCATTGCTACCCATGGCCACAGTCAAGAGAAACATCCTGGCTTAGTAGTGTGTCCATTTACTATTTCATTTGAAGTGTTATAGGGTGGTCTGCAAGTGTTATGCAGGTTGGCAAGAGTTTGCAGTGATGAAAGTTTGAGGCCTGTTGGTTTAAATCTATGCCTTTCTGGCTGCTTAATATTCACCATATTCTTTTGGTACCAAAGTTTAAGTAGAGCTTTTGCATCCAGAAGAAAATCAGTCATTAGTGTTGTGAAGCTTGACTTTCAACAGGCAAACGAAACGTGAAAAATTACAGGAGGGGAAAAATATAAGTCCAGGAGGCAGTCTGTGTTTGTACCTTTCTGTGATTTATTTATTTCAATCTCACTTTTATAAACTCAACTACAAGATTAAAAGAATAAAATAAAAAAATAGCAGAAGCTTCGGATATTTTATGGCCATCACACTTGATTAACACATAGCTGTGCATAAGAGCTGTGGGACTCGGATGCACCCTCTTCCAGACATAGTTGGTGCTGATAAAATTCAGCAGTTCAATCAAAAATAACAGTGCAGTGGCCTGAACCCAGGGAGTGTTAGCACGGGGGCTCGCTGCTCTCTCAGAGCCGTGGAAAGAGAGGTTGTGCTCGGCAGTGGGCACAGACTTGCCATTAGCATAACCACTAGTCAACAGCCTTCTACATGAACAGTGAAATATATAGTCTCGCCACCACTGGAGAGATTTAGGATCAAAGTAAGATAATATCTATTTGATGAGGGCAGAACAAGTAAAGAAAGGCTCGTGGTGTTAGAGCTGAATGGTTCTGTTTGTTAGTTTCTATCGGTCAGTTTTGCGTATGGGTGAACCAGGCTCTCCGTGCAGAAGACCTGCAGGACATGGGTTTGGAAGGGGAGAGCAAGGCAGGAATAGGAAAGACAAGCTTTTTCTTCACCTTTCCTTTGCATTTATTTATTTTGAGGTAAAAAGGTAAACTTAAAAGAAAAAAATATGAGGAAATAAGTTTCTTAAAAAATGAATCTTCTTATCAAACATTCTTTCAAAGCAGTTCGTACTTGGACTGTTTTTTTTTTTCTGAGTGTATTAGTGTGATTTTTTACTTACCAATTACGACTTTGAGGGTGGAAATATCTTGATGGAGCAAATGCAGATGGGCTGCCACAGAACGTTCTTTACCGTCCCTGTGACAAAGACAGCTCAATTTCACTCATACATTGTTTGAGTTGGCAGCTGGCTATACCCACATAAACAAATCCACAAGGGTATTCTAACATGTTCATGACACTGTTCGCAGTGCATGAGATAAAATCCGTAATGTGGAGGATTTTTCCAGGAATAGGATGATAAAAAACATCTGGTTTTGTGTTGCTTCACTCAGTGTATGTAGCAAAGCATAAGATGCTCTCTTTCTTTAACAGAGGCTTTCTTTAACAGAAGGAGAAGCAATGAGGGGCTTAGAAGATATATGAAAATTGATACATGTATTAATTTACACCTGATGATGTGAAGACCTGGGAAAATGTAAAGAAAATGCCACTAGACTTCTCACTGGTATTGAGAGATGTGACAAGAAGCAGCGAGTACAACCTGAAATACAGGAAATTTAATTTAAGCAGAAGAAAAAAGTCTTGAGTGCTGCCACTAGTGAAACACTGGAGCAGGTTGTCTAGAAGGGCTGTGGAGTCTCCATTTTTGGAGGGATTCACAAACCACCTGGACAGGGACTTGGACAACCTCTTTCAGATGTCCATGCTTGAACAACAAGGTTCAATGAGATGATCTCCAGTGGTCACTGTCACCTCCAACTATTTTGTAATTCTTTGAAATTTGCAGTCTTAAGATCATATGTTCAAAAGCTTGGAATGTCCTGTATCCTCTCTTGGAAACAACAAAAATTGTGCTGTTCTCAACACATATTTAACATGCTTCTGATGTCCAGGATTCAAAATGAACAAATCTGAGGCTGGGTTGTAATTTTCAGTTTCCTTTTTTTTTTTTCTCTTTAATGATTTGTTTTTAGAATTCAGATTCTGGATGTTTTCAATGTGAAATAATGCAGTGCTCAACCAGATATTTTGCTACAATTCCTTCATTTTTCTGAAAATGAAAGAACTAGCAACCCCACACACAGCAATCATAAGTGCAGAATGCACTATAATTATTATTTTAGCAGTATACCTCTTGACACTTGTCTTCCTCTTCTTTTTTTCTGTATTTTTTTTCCTAAAAGAAACTCTATACACATATTGTAAAATTACCCTCACCAATTGTTAGGTTACAATTTTTTTTCTTTCAAATGCCAAAACACTGTTAGAATTTTCTTACACAGTATTCCATTTCACGTAAGCATTTGTTATAAGAAAAACAATATATATCAGTTTGCAACGTATATTAATAATCTGGACATGCATATAGCATATTCTCTGAATTTCATCTGTTTATATCAGGAGACTCTGTGCCAAAGCTGAAGAAATCACACCAACTGGCACAAGATTATACAAGCACTAATAAAAATCCAGTCCTCTTCTACACTGAACAAGACTGCAGCAGTCTTGGCCTTTTTTTTTTGTCATTTCTGCCATGTTTTGTGATGTTGGAAAGGTACTGGCAGAAAATCTGTCTTTGAACTGTTTGAAAACCTGTGAGTAAGGATCTGAAATGATGGATTATTATCTCGGCTGAACGTACACACATTTTTGTGGTTAAGACAACACCTATCTAAGATGTAAGGAAGTGTTTTGTCATGCACACAAGCCCGTTTCAGGAAAGATGGAATCATTTCAGCATAAAGAGGTATCTGCAGTGGATGAATTAACAGATAGGGCTCTCTCTCTCTTTTTTTTTCCTAAGAAAGTTATTCTGATTCAGAACAGAGGTTCCTCTTTGCAAAATACCTTCATGCTAGATTTCTCAAGTACTTACATCACAAACCGGCCTCGTGCTTTTCAGGCCTCACCTTTCACAGGCTCTTTCATGTTTCAGATCCATTCAGGCTTTCAGGGAGCCCAGCACCCTGCCGGATTAAAAACCTTCCTTGGGGAGCTGACCCACTCGGATATGTGGTTGCAAAGGCATCCTTAGCTCTCCAAATGCTCTGAACCACCCCCGCATACAGTAGAATGAACTAGCGAATGATCCTCTTCCCACAGAATGGTTAAAAGTATATAACAATAATGATAATAAACTGGCAATAAATCCCATCCTTGCCTTAGTGCCTCTGTGGGATCACTCATTTGTTCACAGCTGATTGCTGATTTAAACAAATTTTGCCTTTTTATATCTGCTGCAGATGAAGCCATATACTGGCTTTCTGATATTAGTTGCTTTAGGGAATGGCATCCAAACAGTCCTAAAAACCTTATTTCACTATAAAATTCCAGTAAGCTTTATCACTGTCCGTAAAACAACAATTGTCATAATTTTGGCTGGACTGAAATTCTTTTGGACACTAATATTCTAAAGTGTATAAATCCGAGTTATTTATTGCAGGATAGTATTTCTGGTCTTCTTCTTTTGAGAATTTCCCTAAGAAGTAGTGAATTTGAGATTCAGTACAGAACAGGAAAGCTCTAACTACCGAACTGTAATGCTGAGAGGCACTGAGAAACCCACTTGCTTCCTGAGGATCACTTAGTAAATTTGCACAGATTTGCCTGAAGTTGTGATCTGTGAACTGCAGATGAACTGATACCCAACTTCACTAGTTTCTCAAGGAGACGGACTTGCTCAAGTTGAAGGTTTAAGAATCATTGTTGCTCATTTTCTAATCTCCTACAAAGCAACAGAAAGCCATCAGAGATATGAGACGTGCAGATACGTTAGCAGTGCTGTTCAGTCTGTCCCGTGTTGTGATTTATGCCATTGTACAAAACACTCTGTTAGAGCTGATTATTATTGCTCATTATTTTTTAGAGTAACTTGGTGCTTTTAATTTTCTAATACTATGTTCTTCACTCCGTAGATATTTACTTAACCTCTGGTGAGTACATTAATTACCAGACCTTTCCTGAAGGGATCATACTGCTTTCTTACTTGTTCTTTACGTCCCAGTGAGGACTACTTGTGCCTGCAAATGCACAACAGGCTGATTCAACTTGGCCGCAGAGGTGTACTCTAAGCTGTAACATTTATTGCAAAACAATTAGTATATAAAACAGCATACTTGCTTTAATTGTAATGGAAATGATATTAATATAAATCAAATGTAAACAGACGCAATGTGGACTCCCTGAACTTGAAAATAAATTGAAATAGTAAATCAGAAAGGAGACTGCATTAATTTCGATTTCATCTAATAAGTTTGTTATCACTGTAAAATCTGAGGCTTTACTGTAACTACTTGCATTTCAGTATCATATTAAGTATTCTTGGCAGAAATCTTTGCCTGATTTCGCTAACCCAGAGAACCTCTAAAACCTTCTCAGAATCTGGACCCGCAGCATCCCAGTCTTAGAGATATCCTCTTCCTCCCCCTTCGCAAAACTTTCTACACTGCAGCTGCGAATAACAAGCCTATATTTTCCAAGTGCGTTTTGGTACAGGTTGCATAACTGTAGTTGACAAAGTAATAGGCATGGTAATTGAATTATGAGATGAATGGTAGATGACGGCTTGAGATTACCAAATCCAGTGACATCACCTGTCTGGGTGAGGTGGGGCCTTAGACTCATTTCTTGGTGTTACAAAATATTGTGATTATCTGATTTGTGACACAAGGTAAATAACTGGAGTGCAAACAGTGGTAACTAACAGACCTAGGGAAGAAGTCATGCTGGAACAGTTTCCTGAGGTATGGTTTCCTTTTGGTTTTCAGACTGAACATGCTGTTTCAAGAAAAGCATTTATTGCTTTTTCTTTTCCTCTCTCTTTTAAGAAAAAAAAATCCAAATCATATCTGCAGATAAGGATTTTTTTTCTCGGATTTTTTTTGGCTAAAATAAAGCAATTGGATTAAAACCATAACAACAAAAACCCAAACAAACAAACAAACAGAAAAAAAATAATTCCTTTTCCCCTAGCCTTACCAGTCACTTGCTTTCCTGTGTTCATGACACCTTTCCTTTGGGTCAGGCATCCCAGATGGAGTTTTCTTTCAGATGTGCCATGGCAGGAGCTGAGTGACAGGCCCCTTTTCCACCCGAATGTACCACGTAAGACCTCATATAAACCCCTAACGCAGCACGGAGCTGAGAGGGAAGCGGGAGAAGCTCAGGAGCAGCTCCCAGGAGATGTCACGGCTGCATTTCATGGGAAAGTATTTGTGCGCTGACCAGAACGCTTGTGCTCGGGTCTCCTTCGCGGCAGGTCAGAGTTTCTAGGTTCTTATCTATGGCCCTGACCCAGCGTGGCACTACAGTTGTGTTTAATTTTATGTGCGACAGCCGGTCTGTAAACCTCAGGGCTGGAAATTAATTATGTGCGAAAGTGTTTGCGTTTGGGAGGATTTCGATCACCGTAATGGGAAAAATTAAGTGTAGATAGTAGAAGCCTTAGAAACTTCCAGGTCCACCCATACGATAACAGATCACAAATATTAACTATGAATATTAGCAATGTCATTACAGCAACAAGAAAAATATAGATATATATAGCTAAGATGGTGGTTGCTTGCTAATCCATGCCAGAGTTTTCAATAATGCTAAGTGTCTATCCAGAGACTGTCTGTCATTATGGTAAACAACACGAAACTGGACAGCAAGAATGCTTCATTCCTTTCCTATGTCACAGCCTCTCGATCTGTGCCAATGAATGTGCTTTCTTTTTTCATAATCCTGCATTGCTTAGACTCTTGTTGGAAATCTCTTCCCGCATATTTCAGCACGCAGAATTTATATCACCAGATAATTCCAAGACCTGCCCAAGTTTGATGCATTTCAGGTACTTCCAAACCTAATGGCCCCTTAGGGAGAAAGAACAGCTTGCCAGGTAGTATGGAGAATCAAAAAGAAAAGGGGAGGGAAAAACTCCTAAACGGAGAGAGTAGCTTTTGTAGGTTTATTAAAACACACCTCTCTCTGCGCTTCCTTGTTCCGGACAGATTAAGAAATGAGAAGTACAAGGGCAAATCACTTCCTCCTGTCTTTGTTTCCTGCGTTTTGGGATGAAAGAGTGTTGATGAGATCAGTGATGCCTTCTGTAGGAGAAGGACTTCAGGTCTGTGCGGTTCGGAGGGTGGACTTGGAGTTTTGTTCCTAGTTTGGAAAGCCACACAGTTACAATTTCTAGTTCCTCCCTGTCACTCAAAAGAGTGAAATTTTCATGGTCTGAGGCACTGCTGATTAATAGAAAAAAAAAGAAAAAAAAAAGAAAAAAAAAGAAAAAAAAGAAAAAAAAAGAAAGGCTGAAAGCATTTTTCATAGCTCATAAAAGATCCTGGTTTGTTTTGCTGTCATATGTAGCCCTCTGCTATTCCCCATGGTTACAACAAATGTGCAGATATTCTTGGCCACCTTACAAGAATCCACAAATGTTCTCATGTTTTAATACCTTTCATAACTTCCACTTAATTATGTAAAGGGAAGGAATGCGGGTTTGATCCATTGTGTCACACTCTCCTTTATATTAAGCACTCAGTTGTCCTTAATACATAGGATCTGCACCAAATATTATTGCTTGCTGAAGGAAAAAAAAAAAAAAAAAAAAAAAGTTCAATGTGGCAGAAGGGAGGAATTCCCAAAGTCATTCCATGCCCTCCTTTGCAGGGCTGAGTTTTGGGCCTCCTGCAGCCAAGCAAAGGGATCTGTCTCCCAAAGGATGCCGAAGCGGCCGATCGATCAGTGCCCAGGACCTGATGGAAACACAGATCCACGTGTGGAGCTGGCTCCGTCTGCACGGCCAGCAGGAACGAGCAAGTCCACATGTGCTTTAACAGAACAGAGGAGAACAGAATAGAATGTGGTTTTCCCTCCTTGCAAAATGCAGGAGAACACAGCTTAACTTATTTTCTACTTGCAAATTGCTGTTTGTAAATGCTCACATTCCTTTCTTCTACTTAATTTAATTTACAATATAAAACACAAGTTTTTTTTTCCTTTGCTGATGACCAGCTAATTCCATCTTACAGCCCTGTCTTTACAGAGATGCAAGCATAACTTACCTCAGTAAGGAAAGTTAATGTCAGGCTCTAAGCACTATATTTTCCCTATGTCCAGCAACTTGCACAGTATTTAAGCTACTACAATACAAAGGAAAATCACAATTATACATTTTTTGTAGCGTATTCACACAGTCTGAAGATTCTTTGTAATTGCTATGCTAGCAATATTTTAGCACATTGTGATCCAGATTGCCAGAGATTTTTAGAAAGTGACAATTCTCTTCCAGAGAAGATCCACTAGTGTGGGAAAAAATAGTAGAATACTGAATATGCTCAAAAAATACCTCAGTATACATGCCAATATACATTTGATTTTAGAAAGAGACTAATTAAAAAAAAAATAACTTTTGAGTTGAAAATAACAGTTGCTTTGGAAATATCAACACATAATGTTGTAATACTATCTCAATGTGAAATATTTAAATTTTCTAGGACTGAGGGTGAAGCACTTCTAGAAATCAACATCATCCAGGAAAAAGAGATTAGTTTAGGTAAAATCATATGTAAGTATTTCATCAGGATCTTTTTTTAGTATTCTTAAACTTCAATTAGGCTTAGGTGTGACCTTACAAATACTTTCATCTGTGCTTATAAATGTAAAGCTGATCTGCATAAGTGTATAGAGAAAGTGAACACCCAAGTATTGCTATGAACAAAGCCAAAGTAAATTTGTGGGGTAGAAAAGAGGGAGCCTGAAATGTTTCATCTATTCCCATTTAATATATTTTTTATTGTTAGTGCAGATGAGATAACACAGTCTCCTAACTACTAGCCAGGAATATTAGAATATAATACTTATTCCTGATATATTAACCCCAATACCTGTAGCTTATGCTGCATAACAGAATTAAATGATGGAAAAAAATTTAAATAAAAAACCTCTTCACCATAGCCTGGACAAACTTTTGTATTTGAACTTCTCATTTCTCCTTACATATTATTTTGTTTGTCTCCATGCTCCTTGGGACAGAAGGAAGAAATAATGTAATGGCCTAATTCACAACAACAATAATTATCTGCACATAGTGATCAGTCATTTTCCTGTATTTACATGGCTAAATATCTGAAGATCACTGTGGAGGATTGGTTTGGTGCGTCTTGACAGTCACACTTTTTCTGAGATTACATCTCACCTCTCAAAGCAATAAACAGCAGAAAACTAAGACTTAAGAACAAGTAGTTTGTGTTGGTAGACTTCATGAGGCTTTCATAGTTGTACCAGCAGTATAAAGAGCTTAATCTTATCATCACTGAAACATCCCATCCTTTTTTTTCTTTTTCTTTTTTTTTTTTTTAATCCCTTTGAAGAAGTGGTGAGGAGGAGTAGAACTCTAAAACACGGCATTTTCAGTTGTTTAATGTCCCACTCCTGCCTGCTGCTGCTGCTTCGGCTGCAGGACGGCTCATTTTTCAGGGTACATCGTTCTCGGCTCATCACTGGGTGATCGACGGGGAAGATGGGGCTGTGGGAAGGTATTTTTCATTTGTCAAAGTTATTTCCACTTCATAGTCCTTGAATCGTGCAGGAAAGAGGACTTCCCTGAAAAGCCTGCAACTGCCAGCATAGCTGTAATCTGAACCGGTCCTGACTGATACAATCAAGGGAAATTGAAAGAAAACTGAAACTGACAACTCAGGCATGTGCCCGTCTATCCCAGCAATGCAGCAACCAGTCAGAGCTGGTTAATATTATCCTGCCTGGCAAATCCTTTCTTTTCTTTTTCTAAAAAAAAAAAAAAAAAAAAAAACTTCTGGATGAAAATTAAATAAATCCCCATCCTGCAAACTTTCAGATTAACAAACCAGTGGCCTTTTCAAGCAAATTGTTACCACACTGCTTCCTTCTCTTTTTAAAGTCCATATGGACAGATAAACCAAGAATAGAACAACCACATCTGACTAAGAATCCTACCTACAAATCATTACCATTGCCCAGGACTCTGGTCTCCAGAGAGAATAAGTCTCTGGGGAACTCTACATAATGGGTCCTTTCAAATGTAAATGTCTCTGCAGGAGAAGCAAGGATGAATGTTAAATGTATGTGAGAAGAAGGTGGGTGACTTTGGGTCTAAACTAGTGTGTTCCTGGAAATTGAATAAATATGAAAAGTGGTTATTTCACTTGAAAGGAACTGCAGATCTGCACATCTCTCGTTCACTGGGAACTTTATTCTATGCTTGTTTGGACTTGTAGGTCCTTAAAGATATTGAGGGTCGGACTTTCTATTCTACTTCTATCACATAGCATCAGTACAAGATCACAGGACCAAAAAAAATCTTTTTTTTTAACTGATGGACTATTTTAACTACTTTTTTTTTTTTTCCAGTAGCACAAATGTGAATTTCAGAATCATCATTAGGAATAAGTGACATACTAGCCAAACCTAGGCTTTTTCAAGTAAAAAAGATCCTAATCAGACAGGATTTCTGCACAAACCATTGACAGACACAGAGATTTCTGTAGGACTGAATCACAAGAGATAGACACATATTTTTTAAATCAAATTGTCATTCTTAACATCTGGATTCTGATGTAGTCAGAACAATCTATGAATTTTTCTTTTCTTCTTTCTTTCTGGCTTTATTTATTTGCTTTTTGCAGGGTATGGAATATATTTTAAAAGAAGAAAGGGTAAGTAAAGAAGTACAGAAAAAAAAAGAGGGAACTGAAGAGGTAAAATTATCAAACTCTGTTAGATTCAGTTGTGAGAAAAAATCATTTGCTTTCTGTAGCTGATTATAGCAGCTCATAAACTTGCTTGTTTTGGAAAACAGTGTGACTAAAGATATGAAAGCACAGTTGTTTTCTTGTCTACTGGGTAGCTGTGGAGGGACGGATTCCTGACATTTGCAAAGGGGGAATTAAAAATATTAAAGAAAGTAATAGATTCTTAATTTTCTCAGGTGAAAGTTTCTGTGGAGAACCGCAGCAAGTAGAGTCCTGTCCCTTCATTTGTTTTAAAATGGTTACCTCTGTCATTCTAAAAAACTATTTTCTTTTTTATTTCTAAATCATTTGTAAAAACATCCTGATATTTAATAGGCAGCATGTAACATGTGAGCTGCTTTGATGAAATATCCATAATGTTGTGCTATGTTCCAATTTCCATAAGTGCTCAAAAAGCTCTTAGAAACCACTTTCTTGAGAGAACATACCTGAAAAAAGCTTTGGAATGTGGTGTTCTGTTGAAATTCATTTCACTTTTAAGGCGAATGTTTTCTCTGTAAGGCTGTTCAGTGAAAGAGTTGCAGAAAGCCAAAACAAGGAGGTTGTGAACTCAACACATGCAAAGGAAACTCATTTGAAAGTGTGAATGAATATCAGCCGTCTGAGGCAGCATTTCCACAGATCTATAAACTAGCAACTCAGGAGGGACTTATACTTTTGCACAATTGTTACCATAAAGGCATGTAGCATTTCCTTTGAAAACACACAAACCCCATGAAAATTTACACTACTTCAATTTTTATTTCATAACCCAGTGGTCTGCATGCAGGAAACTCTTCTTGTCCGGCCTAGACTAATTCCAGATCTTTATTCATTATCTATTTATCATAGCTGTCGAGTCTGAAACACTTTGGAAATGGGATAATATTTCATTTTTCTCCATAACGAATTAAAGAGTACTAATCTTTGTTCACAAAATAAGTATATCTGAATGCTTTTGTGGAGAAACATTCCTTTTCCCGAAGAGCCCCATCTGTTGTTCGTTTCTCTCGTCCTGACGAGTAAGGATTTGAGACCAGTAGAGTAGATGGATCGGTTGTTTTTCCACCTTATTGCTAGCTGCAAAAAGGTGAAAAAACACCCTGTAGAAATTGGTCTTGACCGGCAGCATTGGCCAACAGCCACCCAACAGTGTGGAGGCCACGCAAAGGGCTTTGGCAATGCCTGTGTTCTTCAGCACCTTCTGAAGCGATGCCTTCTGACCCTCGGTGATACCCCAGGTGGCTCTGAAAAGACGCATAGCAATGCACTAGCTCCCTACCTCTCTGAAGAGCACGTGCAACCTCCACGCAAAACCTCCTGCCAGCTCCCGCGCAGTCGTGATTGCTGCTGTACAGGTATTTGCTGTGTGGATTACATCAGCCAAAATGCTCCATCTATATCTAATTATTCTTCTTCCTTATCACCAATCAGGAATGCCAATTAGTATAAGAAGGAGAAAATGAACGGATAACATCTCTGAGTGAGCAGTTTCCCAGCAATTAATAGCAGGCAAATTGCCATCTGTCAAGCACCTGTTGGTTTCCTGGTAATAAAGTAGGGAATATCTGAGATACGTGGCAAAGGAACAGAGAAAGAAAGAGGTAAAATATAGTGAATATGCATGCAGATCATGTCCTAACATGGAAGAGAGATTTAAGGGGCAAAGTGAAATTAACTTTTAAGGGCTGGGACCTAGGGAATTCCAGAACAGTTTGAGTAGGCCAGGCAAATGTGTAGGTCTTGCTGTTTCACCCATTGTGTGTGCTGGAAATGATTGAGTTAGTGTAAGAAGTCTGGAAAATCATGCATAACCATGTGCCGGCAGGTTTGGATCACAGATGGAACCCATCATATCACTGCATCCCAAAGTCCAATAAAAATATTTACTCAGCAAAGGAGGCATTTATGGATGTCTTCAGGCATCTCACCAGGGCCTGCTGCTGTCAAACCAAAGTGCTGTCCAATGAGCTGCAGCAGGATAGCAAAGTGATTCAGACTGACTGCTATTTTCCATACCTCAGTGGCATTTATAGTCATTTTATTGAACGTTTATTTCTGTTGGGCCCTAAATCTCAATGGGACAGACGTGGAGCAAAGTAGTATGATTTGCCTTTTTTGCTTTTCTCTATTCTTGAGGGACTGCCTTGAGGGAGTCCTGTGATAGCTTTGGCATAACAGAAGACTGTCTCGTATTTGCCAATTACTAATTATTCTCCAGTGCAGGATGTAAGGGTGGGGGATATGAAGGATCATTCTTGCCATCTGCTCTTCTTCTTTTTTTTTTTTTTTTTCATTTTTCTTCAGCAGTTCCTTAGCCCAGTTATAGCTCTCTGTTAAGCAAGCATAAATCAATTTCTGACGAGAAGAGTTAGTATCTGACCTTAGTTGCACTCAGAACTGACTAGGGATCTAGCACATGAAGTAAGAGTATTTCATGTTTGCCCGCTCAGAGATGGATGGAAAATGCTCTTGGCTTGTGATTGATGAGCACCGTAAGCTGAGGTCTGTAGCTTCAGAGACTCTTAATGCAACATTGACTCAACTTCTAAGTCTCCAAAGAAATCATGTAGCAAGTTCTTGTAAAGGAGGGGTAGGGTTCTGTGTCCTTCTTTGACTGCTCATCAATCAACTTTAGCAACAAGGAGGATTAATCAGAACATGCCAGGCAGGTTTTGCTTTACTGCACAAGCCTTTTAAAGAAACATTTACTATGAAAGGTGATTGCTGAATAATTGTCGCCAATAGCCTTACGTGCACTGTCAAAAATCACGCATGAGTACATGACAGACAGCCGCTATCATGTAAGAGGAGACAAAGCTGCAGGGGCCTGAAGAACATAGCAAAACCCTTATCCAAGTGGGGAAAACCCACTAGTCTCTCTGTAGTCCAGTGCCTTTTGCATCAGAGTCAGATATTACATGCCTGAGTTAAGGATGCAAAGTTGTCCAAATCAGGGCTTTTCTGTCTTTATTTGCTGAGGAGACTCTGCAAGTGAGATCTTTTTATTTCTTTATTTGTTTTCTTCAGGTCACAGATGAAAGAGGGGAAATGACTCCTCCTGTTCCTCCCACTGTAAATTTTTCAAAGCGCAGACCAAAAATCCCATCAGCAGGCCCTGACTGAGAGAAGCAGTCCTTCTCTTTCACCCAATTTCCCTCCAACCTTGCAAACCTGTCTCCTTTCCCGCTATATCTACTTGCCAGACTTTTACTCCCCTCATGCCCAAGCAGCAGGTAAGCAATGAAAATGACCCCAAATATCTTTCTAACGGGATAGGGTAGTGGGTAGTAGGGTAGTGCTTGCATGAAGGAAGGAAGTTTTGAGCTATAGGGGCTACAACATGGAGCTGTTTTCTGTTCTTGTTCCTCTCCCCGAACCCCTCTTTTCCACTGATTCTTTGCCGCACCTGGCGGTTCTGTGCTTGTTGCATGATTGGGAGGATGGAGTGGAGAAAGGGAGAGCAACAGTAGGAAGGTCCGGGTACTACTGGAATGCAGATATCGATTAATCAGAATAGTTGGCGTAATTTTGTACTTCCCCAGCAGATCAGCACACATCTAAATAGGGCTACTAGCAACCCAGGGTTAAAAGCTGTACAAAAAAGATTGCTTAGGCTCTTTTGGAATGTGCCAGTTTTGAAACACACAATGACAAAAACATTGTTCATACCGCAATACATTTTTTTCTTTTTCTGCCTTAATTTTGAGAGAAGTATGAGGTCTTTCCCCTCTGTGTAGGGAGGAAAAATGAGATCAAATTCCTCTTTTCTCAACCTGTTCTTCAGAGTATTCATATCCAACATTAGGACAAGCATTATTCGACTTCTGTAACTGTTCGCCACAGCTCAGAAGCCTGTACCCGTCCTTCTGCCGTTCCTAGAGATCCATGTCATTCAAAGGTATCAAATATGATCATTAGATGACTCTTGTATTTCTTCTTTCTTTTCTTGGCAAGGTCCTTCTGAGAAAAGAAATCCTTTATGGTACCATTTTCCAATTGCATTTGCAGTGATACCTTATCAAATTAGAGATACAGCCTTCTATTTGACCCGGATTTTGTGCTAGGTTGCTGCATTCCTTGCTTCTGATACAAGCTATCAGTTAATATGGTCTTACACTCATTTTCCTTTTAATACTGAGCTGCAGGATAAAGCTACACAGGAAATTTATTAAAGTTAGGTAACTTCAAATAAGTATGAAGAGATAAAAAAACACATAAAATAAAGATGAAAAAAGTGAATGACAAATCACACAGAGATAAGCAGAGGAGATGAGAAGGAAATTCTTCTCCCCACCTTATGCAAATTTACAAGATTTTGAAACATTTATTTTTCACAGCTCAAGGTCAAGAATCAAAATCCCCAAAATATTAGTAAGTTGCAAATCAGCAGAAGTTCTTATCTAGATCAAATCTTCCTTTATTTATATATAGATATATGACACAATTTACTAAAATAATTATCTAAATTAACATACTTTTTATACAAAAATCTTTGCATATCTGTAACAAATTTCCTGTGAATATCCAAGCACATCTCTCCACATGCATTTCATCTTAGAGATAAAGAGGTATTGTCTTCATTTTACGGGAAAGAAATCTCAGTTATGGGAAACTTAAGATTAACTTATTCAGTTTGGATTAATTTATTCAGATGAAATTAGGTATTTTTGATCATATCTGACCTTATAAAGGAGAAAGGCCTCTGGAGGTTTCCATTACTTCAATATCTCCGAAAATTTGATGTTAGGGACTCATTACGATTGGTTTCATCCAAAGCAGATTACCTTGAAGAAGCTGATAGCACATTTAATAATATAAATTAATCAAATAGACTTTAAAGCTTGATGTCAGTTATCAAACCATTGTAAGAAGAACTTTATCTGAGAAGCCAGAAATAAATACTTATTGTTATTCACCCTCTCAGTCTGATAGTTTTCCAAGAAGCTTGTCCAGGACTTGGACATATTTCTTGTTTGCATGAGCTGGCTGGGCAGAATTATGTCTATCCTTATGTTTGAAGAAATAGCCCCAGATCTAGAAAAGTGAAATTTATTAGCATGTTAGTTTCTATAGAACACTTTATGATTTCTGGCTGTTTTAAACTTTGTACTGGTTTTGAGGAAACGGCCTGTTAGTACTGAACACAGATTAGGCTGATTTACAGTCACCTTTTCAGGGGATTAATCCCTTAGAGAGAATAACAAACAGAAGTACAGCAGAAGATATAAGTGTTGACAATGATACACTAAAATGATATTTCTTAAAGCAGAGACGCTGACTTTGAATGCCAGGATAATAAAAATTTGAGTGAACTTTGTTCACTCATGTGACTGGAATTATTTTTATGTTGTTACAGATGTCTTTTCTCATCTTTGCTTGTGAAACACCTTAAAAATAAACCCAGTGCCTCTTAACAATGGTAAATAATGGCCTGGAATCTTCAACCTTTTTATAAAACCAGGCAGCAGGAGCCTGGTGACATAAAGGGACCGTGAAACAGGAAAAACTGCCAAGTGGAGAATTTTCACAGCAGGAAATGTGTCCAGGAAAATAAGAGGGGCATGGCAAAGCTCCACTGGGTTTAAGAAATTGACCTCGTGCTCACTTTGAAGTCCTGGGAGATAGGGGGGTGGAAGATCAAGCACGAAAATCTTCTGACACTCAGTTTCACCTGAGACTTGGAATCATCGTCAGTGATAATTTAATCAGAGAGGAATGTTAATTAAGGCTTCAGGCCCTACGTATAGACGCTAATTAATTACAAGTGTTGATTAGCATTTTGCTGCATTGAACGTAGAATTTCTTGGGTAAGCCCTATGCAGAAGCGCCACGTGTAGGATAGTGCAGGTCTGTTGTGTGCCGGACTGTGGAGGACGTGAAGGTGGCTCTGATGTAAATGTACTGGCCCTGCTCCTTAGGAGCTGGACCTGGTGGATGGTGCCTATCCTTGGAGCCTGCAGGAAAGGGGCAGATGGACAGATGGACAGAAAATAAACCCAAAGGAGAAGGTAAAGATAGTGGAAAGGAGTGACAGAAGAGCTGAAGATCTGGGTCCTTGCTCTGCCTGGGAGGAATTAATTTTTACAGTGCTCTTGGAACAGGCTTTTTTTTTTTTTTTTTTGGTAAGAGGAAGAGATTTTGGGGATAATGTCTGTCTTTTCAACACCATTCTGCTGAGCCGTGTTGCAGTTGCCAAATGCTTGGCTCTCTAGAAAATCGTTTGGCGTCTTAAGGTGCCTCAGAAATGAATCTGGCCAAGATTTAGACACATTAGTATTGCTATAGACTTCCAGGGAATTACTGAACTTATATACCTGACTATATTCTCAGGAATTGCCAGTATTTAGGGCTGATCGAGACATATAAAAGCTCAATTTTTCAAAGGTCTACTAACACTGAGAAGAAAGAAAACAAAACGTGACTGAGGTAGACTAATGTTGGATGATTCAGTTCAGAGGAAAGAAAAATCACCACAGCTCCTTCCCTCCAATTTCAAACAAAGCCTAAACGTTAGAGAGATTTGGTTATGTTTATGAATTATTTATGTCAATCCTACAGATTGCCACATAATTTCAATTTGGAAACAATCAGAAGTCCATCAGTATGGCTATTAAGGAAATGCATAACAGTGGTAAACACCTTTAGCATTCCCTCGGTGAATTAGAATAATTAATTAAAGCAAACTACAGTCTAATGATAGTACTTCCCTAGCTACAATAAAAAAGCACCAGTGATAACATGAACATAATGATCTCATGACCTTTGAAATCTGATGACAGAACGGAGGGAGTTCAACTGCAAAAGAATGGATGAACTTGCAGATGGTCTGCGCAATCCATAATTAAGATTTTGGAATTTCTTTACTGATGATTGAAGATACTAGTTGTCCACAGATGGATTATATACCTCAGATTTTTTTTAAGACACTGACAATAATACCGGTATGACAAAAAAAAAAATTGTGTAGGTAACTGATCTCTAACTCTGGAATTGAATTTCCTAATTTGCCTATAGCAAGGGTTGGTTTTCTACCACCCACACGTTGCTTTGCTTACGTGAAACATAGATCTGACAAGCTTTCAAAAAGCTCCTCCTCTGATTCTTGTGCTGTTAATCTTGTCATTGTTAACACAAAATCGTTCTTTGATGAGGCCAACAACTTCTCACCTTTCTTTTTGTTCTAAGGCACAGCTGCTTAACTATTAGTAAAACAGCTAGTTCAAGAAAATAAAAACTAAGTCTCACGTGCAGTGGATAAATAAGGAAAGGTAGGTTCAGCTTTCTTCCTAGGCTCTTTTCAAAAGATGATAATTTCAGTATTTTTATTATGCAAACATAATACTCAAAGATTTACATCTCTGTAGCTTTTCTTTGGTCGAATTATTTTTACATCATAAAATAGACTGGGTGACACTTCTTAGAGATAAAATTAGCCCTCTATAAGAGCGATAATTAAAGCCTTAAATGACTGAATACTTTCAGGCAAGTTTTTCAGTAAAATTGTCTTGTCTTTGCATCCATGGACCATCATGCTCAGTACTATACATCAATTCCTTCAATTTTATTCAATACTCTGTTTGTAGAGTAGTATCTTGAATAATGCCTGTCTTCATAATCATCAAAGGCTGTATTACTCAGTAACTTGCAGGTGTATTTTGGTACCTGTTGGAAGAACATATTTCCACTCCCTTGACTCAGGAAACCAGCTGTTCTGACTAGTGTTCTTTGAGTAAGCAAACAAAACAAAACAGAACTATTTTCTAATAAAGAGAGTCTTCTCAAGGCAATGTCATTTTATGCTCTGTCATTTTCACAGAAGGTTAAGTGTCTTCTGTATGATGCATGTAAACAGAGCTTTGAGGAAATGCTTTGAGAATATTCATTCTTCCTTCAGAAAAAGACTGTACAGAGCATGATGATGTATTTAACGTTTCTGTTCCATGAAAGACTTTGTTGGAGTCTTTTCCTCCCTTCCTTCCTTTCTTCCTTTCTTTCTTCCTTCCTTCCTTCCTTCCTTCCTTCCTTCCTTCCTTCCTTCCTTCCTTCCTTCCTTCCTTCCTTGGAAATTGTACTGAAGAATGCAACTATGAAATTGCGTCTTCATTTCTTTCCTGCAATTAGGAGTAAGTACACTGGCAGCTACATTAGACTAGATTGGACTAAAGATTTCAAGCTGCACTGATGAAAATGAGTTGTTCCTCAATATGAAGGAAATAGAGGAGCAGGTAGAGCAGGTGGTATGTTCCCAGTCAGACTCATATCTCTGTAGTGAAGGAGCTGGCAAGTGTTCTGTGCTCATTCCGAGGAAAGCAGAGCTAAGACATCCTATAATCTTGCCAATAGAAGAGACTACATAGAGATAGGCTGTGTATTTTGCAAGACAGATGGAATTAGGTAATACTGAAATGCTTTGGAATGAAATCACTACCTGGAAATCAGCAACTGTTTTAATCATTGTCTTGCGGTCTTCACTGTTAAACTATGTGGGCAAGACACTCGCTCCAGGCACGTGAATGCCTCTGTCGCATTGCTGCAGTGCATGGATGTGAGGCAGCCAAACTCATCAAACCCATCAGAGAGAATTGGGATGAGTCTTAGAGATGTAGCTGTGATTTAGCGCCTGCATTTCCAAACACTCTTTTGCAGGCCAGGGAGTGTCCCGAATGGCAAATGGAAATGGTACTGGAAATTCATAAATGGTCTTTAACAGTTCACGATTCACCAACAGGACAGGTAAATGAGAGAGGCACAGAGTAAGGCAACATTATGTTGGTCTCAAATGCTATGTCCATTACTCAAGCGAACTTAGTGAAAAAGGGAGAATTTGTCTGGAGAGGAGTGTATCAGTAAATATATCTTTTGCTCAAGTCAGCACCACAACATCTACATCGCCCATAACCTCAAGGGAGCTCCAAGTTTTCTTGGCTTCTCTGGACCTTTGGAGGTCTTGGCTGGACAGACCTTTTCTACCACCCCTACATTAGAAAAGTTCTTTTGCTGACCTCTTTTGAGGCATCATTTCTCTGCATTTTGGAACTTTTATAATTTTCTCTGGAAACCGGACCCTGGATCCTGTAGCCTGAAGAATGAGCAAACTGTGGCCATTTCAGAGAAGCATTGCTGAACTCTAAAAGTGCCTTTGCTTCTCTTTATCTACAGTACAGTGCTCAAGTTTTCTTGTGAGTGCAAAAATCTGTTTGGTGTACAATTTTGGTAGGTAAAATTAAATTCTGAACTGCTTCTGGTTTTGAAGTTTATTTCATGCCACAATGCAATAAGAAATAAACTGAGGGTGCTGCAACTTGCCTTGCAAATGTGCAGAGCAGCAGCTGAATTTACAACAGCAAATAACTGGAGACTGGTGTTCCCAGATGCCTAAGGGAGCCGCTGATTTTATTCTAACAGTTTAATATTTAACATGCTAAGCCACTTGTTTATTCTAATTGTTCTTGGTCTGTTTGCTAATTAAAAAAAAATCTCATATCTAAAAGCATGTGTTATTTTGCTTTCATTTTTGCTCCATCTTGTTCAAAAGCACACAAGTAGATTTGTCATGTCTATGCAGCTATGTAACTTCTATGGTCCTGGATGCTGTTTTACCACTGTTCCAAGTTCAGGAGGTCTTTTGGGGCAACCATCCTTCTGGTCAGAGACTAGAAGAGCACCATGCAGACACGTCTGTACTCTCTGTTCTTTCTCATGGAGATTTTCCTTTTGTTCTGTTTTTTTTTCTTGCCTTCATATAAAGTAAGTCTTTCCAGACCAGTTGTGGTAATGATTGTTCTTTGTACACGGAAACAATTAACATTCAATATTTAATTTTATATATATGGAAAAAGCAGTCAGGTGACAATGAAGGAATAAACAGAGCTTTCTTTAAAGAGTTCCATGTGAGACAGAACATTTACATTTGGCTTGTATCATGAAAAAGAAAGGCTGGCTTGTATGAGACTATTAACCTAAAGAAGAATATGGTTCAGTTATTCTGAATTCAGTTATTCAGTTATTCATATTCTAAGGTCCCTTTATCTAAACATATCATATTATTTTTGTATTGATTGTGTTTCCATTTCATACATTACACTCATCTTCAAAATGTTTCTTTTCTTTCTTTTGATTTAGTTTACCTGAAGGAAACATAATTCAGATGTTGAAATATATAGGAGGAAAACCAAAATAATAAAACACACTATTGGTTATTTAATACATGAGACAAAATTTAATTACTTTTTTTAAGTACATCATTTGTTTTCCTATTTATTTACTTTTGTTATTTGCTTCCACAATACAAAACTTTGTTATTGGATTTTTATATCTTTATTCTTTTGGAAAAAAAATGTTTTTGATGGAAAATTCAAAAACTTAGTACAGATTTTTATACTACTTTAAAACGTGACTCAAAATCAAAAAAAAATCAAATACATGTTAAACATTATTTTAAACTAAGAACTACACAGGATGGAAAATGAGCATTAATCAGGGTAAGAGCAGATTTTATTCATTTAATTATTCTATTTTTAAAGATAATGATTCATACAATATCACAGTAAATTGACTTTACTCTTATAAGTTTTGTTTATATGTTTATGTTTATATGCTTTGTTAATGTCAAGGTAACCAGCTGCTATTAGCTGCCTGTGATTTGGTCTAAACCACCTCTGTAAATGGCAGCAGACCAACAATTTACAGAGGAGAAAGCCAAAAAATACCAAAAGTTTACTCAGAGCTCAGATCTTTTCAAGGAGGCCTCCAAAATGAGCCAGCATGAAAACTGCCCTCTGTTTCCCACCGCCTATACCAAGAACCATCAGGCTGTCAATGCATTAAGCACTGTTGCATGAGGCAGCTGCAAATGAGCAAAACCTGGAAGTTGTTCTTCACTTGAGAAAATAGCAGTTGCAGAGTATGGGGTGCTGAACGATGCTACGCTTTTGCTGGTAGCGGGCAGAGCTGCCCAGCGCTGGCCAGGGAGCATTTGCAGTGTCTGTGCAATGTGTCTCCACCAAGCAGCTGCAGGGCTTCTCCTTGAGCAGTTACTAAATTTGAACTATTACGCTTTAGCCTTGGTGATTTGGTGACCCCCAATGCTGTCCGCTTTTTAATCTCTTTTCTACACGGTTCCAAAAGGCACACATCTCGTCTATGAGATTTCCTGTGAAACTTGGAGTAATGAAAAATATGCTTGTGGATAGATAGGTCTTTCCCATTCTCCCTGGAAATGAGAAAACAGAGTTACAGCAGTTCCAAGGATAAACTCTTGTATTGTACTTTTTGAAAGATTTCATAACTCTTTGATTTGTTATAAATGACGTAAGAAAGCAAATATTTCTTTTCCTCTTTCTTTTGCCTGACATAAATTGCTTTGTCTTGGCTACCTATATAAGATTCTGACTTTTTAGGAGGCAACTCCAGAAGAAAATCAAGCTAGGAAAAAAAGAAAAGAAAGAAAGAAAGGTGAAGAGAAGAAGCACCTTCTCTCCCCTAAACCCAGCCTCTTACATGGCCATAATGGAACTGCAATAGCAATTGCCTTTGACGGAAGCGGCAAGGATGTGACTCCCCTCAGCTGCTCTGAAGAGGGAGGTCCTGGGAGCTCCATATCTGATGGGCTGGAGGGACAGGTCTCCAGCAGAGCTCTGGTGCCACCAGAGTGCCTGATATTATCACACCTGCCTCCACACTAATTGCATTGGGAGAAGGATAGACATTTGCAAAAAAAAAAAAAAAAAAAAAAGATTTCTTGCATCTGTATTTCCAAAGGAGAATTGGCACAGAGGTAGTGCTGTAGTTCATGGACTGCAAGGTTTCTGGCTAGGTAAGATGTAATGTTTGGCATCTAAATCCCTATTAAAATACCTAGATAAAAAGGAATTTTCTAAATGGGATGGAGTAACCAGTGGTAACTAGTAGAGTTCAGTCAGGACAGCTGGTGGTTTCAGTGTATCTGAAGTCAGACCACAGTCTGTTGAAATTTGAAGTGGACCAGCTAACTATTAATATCTCCTTGAAGGTCAGGAAGACCTTCTGGGTAATGACAGGAATAAATAAATAAAAGAGCTGAAATGATAATTAACCAGTAATTGCAAGCTGTGACCAAATTCTTCCTCCAGTTGGTCTGAGAAGATGAAAGGAGGTACATTTTGATTTCTGCAACAATAATTACAGTCCTGGCTTGGAAAAGGTTGCTCACAGGAAGTAAATTCGCAATTTGAAAAGTGTTAACTGTGGGGAAATGTTCGCTGGTGGTAAAGAAGATTCATCTGCTGATAATAGTTGAGATGATTGAAGTCTAGCTATACTAAGAAAGCACTATTTGCTCTATGAGTTATGTGGGGCATTGTACTACTTGAACCAAGTTGTAGAATTTGAAAGTACTTCTTCTGAAGCTTGACAGGTATAAATATTAAGCACTACTGGAGATAACTTGTCTTCTAAGAAATCAGTTTTCCAAATCTGTGTTTATCAGGCCCAACTGGTACTGAATGTGTTATTTCTTTCTGTTTCTGATACTTGCATTAGAGTGCACCTAGGACTTTGGTAGGGGAAAGGGTTGTATTTATTGGATGGCAGGAAAATCTCCAGTGAATACCTGAGCAACTGCCTGAGCAACTGCAGACATCCAGCAACTCTGTTATATTTGACAAGTTTGATTGACTACCTAAAACAACGTCCATCTGCAGAATAACTGCTCCCAGAATAAGGCCACTAATGTTTATTTTGTGAACCTGTTTATTTCCCTCTTTCTCTTCCCTTCCCTTCCCTTGCCGTCCCTTGCC
>JAWLRI010000829.1:2774889-2840779 GCA_034781795.1 Crypturellus tataupa
GCTCAGGTATTTGTACTTATTGATAGGATCCCTGTTCAATCTTGAATTCTTCAAACTAAATAGGCCTAGCCCATTTATTTAGGCTTATAAGATAGATATAAGATATTCAATTTCCATAATCATCTTTGTTGTCCTATGCTGGACTCTCTCCAGAAGTTCCACATCCATCTTGTCCTGGGGAGCCCAGAACTGCACACAATACTCCAGGTGCGGCCTCATCAGAGCTGAGTAAATGGGGAAAATGCACTCATTGGTGGATTAGCATGTGACGAGGCTGAAAAGCGAAATTATGAAGAGCTTTGGGGAGCAAGGAGATTATTTATTTGCCATATTTAGAAGCAAAGACCTGGAAGGGTCCCCACAATTCTTATATTCTAGAATTGATTTGTACCTGGCATTCCATTTTACATGCTGCCCAATCTGTACCTGACATTCCATTGTACATACTGCCCCATCTGACCAGAATGTGGTCTCCTGGCAGCAGGAGAAGGAGGTGATAAAACATAGTTAAATGAAGACGTGGTATATTATTTTGAAAAGCAAAGAGTAAAGTGTGAGAGGAATAGGAGACACCTCCGGTATGGTCATATACCTGTTTTACACCTCAACTGTATTTGTAGAAACCCATAAGTATATGGACAGAAACTGAACTCCATGGGGCCTGAGGCAGAGGAAACGTTGCCCTTTTTATGTGGCAGCTCTGACGAGCAGGAGTCTGGTTGGGTGAGAGTTGGTAGGTTGGGTCAGTGGAGGATGGCTGACACCACCAAGGAGTGTGTTACCAATCACACCACATGTTGGGGGCGCTTCCCTAAAGAAGGCAAAGTCATCTCTAGGTTACCAACACTGGTTCGTGTGGGAGACCTCAACCTGCATGAGATCTGCTGCAAGGTAGACATGGCAGGACACCAAAAGTCAAGTAGGTTTATGGAGGGTATCACATATAACTTCAAGTTGAATGAAGGAGTTGAGAGAGGCTGAAAGACATGTCCAAAGTCTTACTGAATGACACTAGAAAGAGAACTCTATTCTTATGTTCCTTAATATCACCATCTTATTCTGCGAGGCCTTATATTAATTCCAGAATCATCACAAACAAATACATCTGCATTTAAAGTTTTGTCATTAAAAAAAAGAAAAAAATACAATTTTCAGAACATAATTTTCAAAAACAGAATATCAGAACATCAGAAAAGCATAACATCACTCTGAAGTAATATGACTGCTTACAGAAGTGGAACTGATTAAGAAAAGGGCTCATTCCCTTTGGCACCTGGAAAAGCAGCTCTATCTACTAGTTTCATGTGCCAGGTTTGATCAAAAGCAGGATTTTCACTGTGTTATCTTCTCGATTATGTCACACAGCACTTCAGGCTATTCCTGGAAGTAACTCCATACAAATCACTGATAACTTCAAATTCCAACTTTTGGACTGTGACAAATTTCAGTAGAACTTAAGGGCCATTAAAACTGGTAAAGATTTTCTTGGGGAAGCTTTTTTTTTTTTTTTTTTTTTTTTTTAGTCTGGCAGGGGTAGGCAAACCAAACAAACTTGCTGTAAGCTTGGCTCCAAATCCAATTCACACTCCAGCTTCAGTTCTGCTGCAGAAATAAGTTTCCAACTTATACATGCATCACTCATAATTAATTCCAGGGATATGTAGAGTTCCTGACTGTGATGGCGGAGCTACTGCTGAAGCACCAGCACTAAACACTGTAGTAGAACACGTGTACGAACATAGATATGATCCAATTTAAGTTACCATCATGTTCTCCAAAGCCTTTCCTTGATTTGCAACAGTCTCTATTTCTATGATGTTAAGAAAAAGGAAAATAATTACCTTAACTCCTCTGTGGCCCATGAGGATCAGACTCTAGTTCTTCTGATGGATATTTGCCCTTCTTTTTCAGATAAATTACATACATTAGTATAATTAGTATAATTTAGTATATATATTTAGTATATAATCACATTTAGTATAATTATTTTTAGATTCTACTTAGTAGATGTTAACAATTAGGAGAAAGCAACCGAAATACTTGAAATAAAAAATTTTATGAGTTCAAACTTGATGAATATCTGAAGATTTTTTTTAATGGTGGGAAGAGATGTAAACATAAATCAGCACAAAAATATTACAAATCTTGTGTTTTAAGCACCACAGAATATTATGCAAAGCACACTTATTTTGGTTTCTTGCTGAGAGTAACTATGAAATAAAAAAATGTGTATATGAATGCATGCACATATATAATTCAATTGCTCAATATGAAAACTAGCAACATTTTGTCTATGTTATTTAACATGTAAGTGTGCCCTAGGAAGAAAGTTTAATTAATTTGTTTGCAGTGTTGAAGCAGTATCAGGTAACTGCATTTTCCTTAAATATAATATTAAATTAAAGGTCTTTGTGGAAGCTCAGAATAGTTCATGTAAGGACTGTGGTTATGACTTTGCCCATACTCTTTAATCCTGAAAATGCATACATCGAAAGTTTTGGCGACAGAAAACCCTTGAAGAGCAGCCGTATGTCTCACAAAGCAAAGTGCTGTCACTTTCTAGTTTTTCACTTTCATTCCTGTCCTGAAATGTAGAAATGTAGAGGTATTCCTTGATGTGTTTGCATGGGCAATGGAGAAAACATACTAAGACAATCTATGCTAATTTCTGTATGTTAAATAGTAGACATAGAAAGAAATACTATATAAGGAAAAATAAAAGATATCTAATATGGAATACTTTTCCTTTTGCTTCTTTGGGGTCTGCAAATTGAACTGTCTATTTGAAAATAATTGACAATATTTTACTTATAAAAAATAACATTCTTGAAATATCTAATTATTGTTTTTGAAGTCTATCCCACAAAGATTGCCTCAGAGAATCTGAGGACCACTGACAGATTGGCATTACTCCAATTTCTAAAAGTTGCTCTTTTTCTGAGGTTGTACATCAGGAGATGTGTGAAATATATTTTTCTACTTCAAAATAGAATAATGCAAAAGAAAAACTTCTAGTTGTTTTTGTAGCAATTGTGACAGCTGATCTGTTGAGGTGATAACCATAATAATAGTAGAAAAGATAAACATATATAGCACATTTGTTTCTGCTTGTGTAGTCATAGTAAAATGATCAGAACAGCAGATAGTTCATATCAGTTAAGTAGCTGATGCATTTTACCAGTGACAGAAGGACAAAAAAGACCAGAGACATAAATGGAAAAGCATGTAATGTGAAATATTTTTTTCCAAGTGTTTTTAATTGTGTAAAAGTAGGTACAAAAGCTGAGGCAGCAGCATTAGTTGCACATGTTTCCTAATTTCAGGAAGTCCTATTTCAGATTTTTTTCATTATTTTTCAAATTTAAAAAGATAAAGGAGCAAAGTTCTAGTATGTTTGAAAGGCAAATCTGAACCAGATTGTTGCTGCAATATTACACCATGGATTACAACAAAATCCTCTTTTGTATTTGCCAGTGAGTGATGTCACAGCTATATGAGATACAGAAACAGTATCTTAATTTTAAACTGCATTTCTTGCTTATTTACTCCCTTAGTATACTGTCAGATTTCTGGTTTGGGACATATCTCTCAGTCTAGTACCTATTTTCCCAATACTTACAACCTACATGATATCCCTTAATCTCTTAATTTTATCTTTTTCTGGCCTCCTGTTGGTCCCCTAGCAATGTAACTGTATACTCTGCTCACTGAAATCAGATTTCTTATATATACTTTATATATAGTTTATATATACATGTATTTTATATATTTTTAATTACTTAAATCTCCTGAAGAGATTATTTGATAATTTCCAACTCACATGTATTTCTGAATCAAAATGGCTCTCAGTGAAGAAAGATTTAAAACACACTCCTGCCCCCCGTTATGCTGCTCTAAATGTTACTATGTATTCATCCCTATTTTAGGCAAGGAGAAGGAAAAGAAAATTATGATGTGAAGTGGGGATAAGCAATTTATATCCACTGGTTTTAAAAAAAGTAAGGCTTCTGAAATGGCTTGATAGAGGCAATAACCGTATGCAAAGAGGGCTGCTAAAGGCTATCAGACTGACAGCTTTCTGGAACATGAAACTTTCAGCACTTTGCAAGGAGACAGCATTGTGAGGACTGGACAGAGCATTTCATTCCTCAATAGAGGAAAGGAGTCGTCTTTCTTTTTCAAGACAAGCAGGCAAATGAGTGCACACATTTCCTTAGACAGAAATAATTTTCTTTGTAGTTTTTAAGACACTGCTGTTAATTAAAAACAAAATAAAACAACAACAAAAAAAACTTGGTAAAATTAAATGAATAAAATATGAAACAAAAACAGTCTTTTTCATTTCACTCATGCTACTACAAAGAAAAATATCGGGCAGAGAACATAATAGGAAATTAAGATAAACACAAACTTTCTACTCTCAGCATCAAAAATGTGAAAGATAGCTAGATAGATGCCTATTTTGAGGGCCAAATTCCACTTACTATTTTTTTTTCTTTTTCCCCCATGGGTTTATTTATTTATTTATTTTCAGCCATAAATAAATATGTGAATATTTTCAAAACACATACAGCAAAAAATAATCTGTAAATTTTATTAGGAGCACTATTCCTTACCATTTCTGTGTCAGGGAATATAGACAGCAAGAAAACAATGCATGCATATAAGCTGTAGCTTCTTGTTTGTGTCCGTGGTTTTGCCTGTGAAACACTCAGAAATATGATTTCTTACTACATAAAGAAATGGGTTCTTTAGCTTTAATAAGTTTTTCTTGGTTTCATTATGGTGGTAATTGTGTTGTTGCAAACCAATGACCCTGAGAGAAGGGTGGCAAGTTTTTAGTTTGACGAGTAGGTTATAGAAATTAAAGGAGAATTACTTAAAATAACCTCACTGTTGGACATAGAGAGGACTAGTTTCAGGGAATAAATGTTGCTGAATATATGCACACATGCATGCACATGTTTATATGACTGTGTATGTCTGTATGTGTTTCTTTTGTGAACTATTCATGATCATGAGAAGACAGATAAAAGTCAAGATGCTCCAGGGATTAACTTGGTCCATATTATACTCTCCACTAACTGAATTTTACTCTTGGTTTATTCAACCAAGGTTATATTTTTTGAAATATTATCCTCTGATTGGTGGGGTAAATTCGGAGAGCTGAATCACTCCAGAAAACTGACCCTCCTGCTACATCACCTCTTCCATTTCCATCCCCCAAAAGATGAGAAGGAGAAAAAAATAGTCCTTTGGAATTATTAATATGTGAAAGATAAGATAAGAATGCTGAGCCAAGCCCTAAGTTTAGTCATATTTTTTTTTTAAGTTATAAATCAACATAAAAAAAACTACATAAATATCTTAGCTAAACGCATAAGCTGTAATTCCTGTGATAGATGATCTTCTAATATTAGCCAATGGACTCATGTGGCCTGCACCACTGTGTATATGCCATAATGGTTTCCTTCCTGCTAGATCTGCATTTTGCAATAAGTGTGCTGTTTTTGCACCCAAAGTGCGCTGTTAACATTAAACATATTTTTGCGATAGCCGCATAACCAAGAATAATTAACAGAATATCCCATGGGCAGCAAAGGTTAGAATTTAATTTATTTCTTTATTAATTTTATTTTATAGCTTAGATCACTATATATATTGTTTTGTTTTGTTTTTTTTTACATCTGTTCTGTCATTCCCAGCTATAATCTGCTAAAAGATAAAGGAAAAATATAGGAGTATTTTGGAGGATAGTTGCAATCAACACAAACCAACATACAAGGAAAGCATTTGTCCGCTTTAAAGATACAAAGATTTTAGCTTTTCCAGATTGGGTCCTTTGCGGGTATGACTTTTCTGGTTTTGGGGGTGAGGATATGGAGTGGGAGAGTGCTTTTTTAATTTTTTTTTCCAAGCCATCTTTTACCAGCACAAGATCACATTAAAAGCAGTAACATTCTTGAGAAGTCCCATCTGGAGCATTGCTATACCAGCATTTGTAGATATGGGCTTTTATGTTCTGTGGCTGGAATCAGCCACAGGCAAAAAAGGATTCATTTCTGGCATAGTTTGGGGGTATGACAATTTATGAGTATTTCTGAAGTAGTGGAGTGCTATAAAAATAAACAAAACCAAAAAAAGTCATAAGAGTTGAATTTTACCATTGTATGAAATAACACTAGAAGCTCTGTTTTGTGTTCTGTGCAAGATTTTAGCTTTAGCCTCTTCTTAAGTCACTGAGACATAGGCAAACTCCTTTGAATACCAGATGAGAATAAACCACCATTCTTCCCTTGCTTCTTTTCCGTCACGGAAAAGAACGAGGACATTTTCATGGAAAGTCTTGTTTGACATGGAGACCTGACGGTCTGCTTTGAGCTTGCAATTTGTCCCATACTTCTGACTTTTATATACTGTTATAAAATCTTCTTGTTGCTATCTGCCATTAATGGAGCTGTGTCTTCTGAGCAGAACTGACAATTTATAGTCTTCGACATGTCCATGTGACAGATTACAATCCCTTGATATTGATGTAGTTTCACAAACGGGCAATGTTAGACACTGAATGTTGTGAATTTAGTGAATGAAATAAGTTTTATTACTATAGTGGTTGTCCATATGTGCAAAAAAGGCTTAACTGTCCTTGCTTTTCAGCACTGCATGTGCCAGTTTATTTATTTTTCTTGAGCCTTCTTCAAAAAGTTTTTGAAGTTATTTTGTGAATCCAAATTGCACAGAAATTCAAGCTCATATTGAGGTGCTCAGATAATCCTTTTCATCCCTGTTTCATTCAACATTTCTGTTCTTCTGCTTCAGAAAAGCTAAAAAACTGTTTATGGGTGCACTGCGCTGTATGCACTTGTAATCATTTGCAAAAATCTGATGTTGAAATTTTCACAGAGGAATTTAGAAACCTAGTTTCTCTTCTCCACAAAGCTCTGGAGGAGGTATGGTTTTCACATTCTGTGCATGCCAGAAAGGTGTAGGAACTCTGATTTGAGAATGGGCTTGTGTCTATGCTAAGGGAAAAAAAAAAAGTAACATATCTTGGAAATTTTTGTCATCAAATAAAAGGAACTTGGCTAGATCCATAAAGAACACATTTTATCATAAGAACAGTTTGTGGGGGGAAAAAAATGAAACTTTCTTTTATTGCTGAGCAGCTAAGGAACATATTCTGGCTTCATTTTGCAGCATAGACACAAGGGGATGGGTGCATATTTGGAAGATGACAGGAGGCCCTCTGCTGTGGAAGGCAAGGCCATATGGAAAATATTCTTTCTCCAGTGCCTTAAATGAAAAATCTTTATTTTCAGAAATAATAGTAAGTACCTAGCAGGTTCTGAAATGTTTTAGTGTTCCTTTTCGTAACACACATCCATGCAGAGTGTTTCGAACTAGGTACTAAATTGGTTACAGAAACCTGCATGAAAAAAAAAACAGTACTCCTGGGTGCCACCAAGACTCTCTAGCTTCCCTGAAAGCATGTGTTAGAGTAGGATAAGGAGAGTGGAGAAATGTGTAAAACCTTACTAGCACCATTCTTCATCTTTTTAATAGAGGTCTGATTCTGACTAAGTACTGTAACCTCAATTACTCCCCTTATTTTCAGATACTTACAGCAATAACGCTATCAAAAGCCTTTATAGGGCTGGGAAACAGAGTAAAAATGTAACTCTCACAAAGAAGGAGCTTAATGGAAGTCAGAAGTTGCTAATTCTTGCCACAATGCTGAGATGTCTGGAAGTATCTATCTGAGTTGTTTCAAACAATAAATAGAAGAAATTCAGTGTAAAGATAAGACTGGGAACCTTGACATCTGCTTTTAGGGGTAGCACTTAGTGGCTGGCATCTGAAAGAAGGAAAATTAGTTAAAGAACTCCAGAAGGGAGTAGGAATTGAAACATGTATGAATGGAAAACATTTAAGTTCATTTTACTGAACTTTGATCTTTGATTGTTCCTTGTAGATTTTAAAGAGAAGCTGTGGGCTGATTTAGTTTGGAGAAAGAGAAAAGCTGGAGTGAAACTCCAGAAGATCTGTAATGTTAGGAAGTTTCACTGGGAATTTTAAGGACATGAAAATCCCAGTGGGTTTGGGACTGACTAACAAGAAAGGCTAATTCATGACAAACTGCTTAGCTCAGCTGCTAAAATGACAGTCAGGATCCCCAATGGGATTGACTATCTGGTGCTATGTCAAAAGTGAGAGAAGAGAGTAAATTGTGAGTCATCCTTTTCTGGCTACAGATGTACCTAGGTACAGCACTCTCAGCAAAGACCGGTGTGCTGCAGAAAATGGGGTAGAAACTTATAATTCTCCCACAGAGCTTCATTTATCACTGCTGTGATGATTCATCTTAATAGGGTGCAAGTGCAGAATGCCACCCACACAGAATCTTTGAGTTTGTAAAATGCTGCAAGCAATTGCATGAAATCTAGAAGTAAAACATCCATTCAAGTTTGTGTTTGGCTGCTGTGAAGGATGTCCTTGCTGTTGTAGGGCAGATTCCATTAAGAAAACTTCATGGGGAGCTCTCTGTGGGCCACAGCAGAGACTAGGTTATATCCACACATTGCCTACTGTCTGATGTGCAAGATTGTAAGAAAGAGAAAGTTAGCCTGTATTTCCTTTTGCTCTCTCTTCCCTGAGTGTTTAAGGGTAAAGAACAAAAATATGCTCTTTGAGATTTTTATCATTCTTTTGTTTCAAGGTCAACAATGGGAAGAAGGGTCAGTTCAAGGCTTCTCCTCCAGTGTAGAACCTTTTTAAGTGGAGAGTTTCATCTCAAGGGAAGTTCTATCATTTCTTCCAAAGCAGAGCTCGGTTCTGCTTTGGAAGTTCGTTCTAACAGCAGCAAAAGTCAGCAAAAGAATTTGATTGCAAAACACCACATATTTTAACAACAGGAACATCTTACTGGCTAACGTGCTGTGTGGTGCCTTCATAGGAGACTTTTCCCGGAGCCTTTAGAGAAGGGCTCTGTTAGGACAAGTCTACTTTATTCATTTAAAATATTCCCTTGGAGACAGTAGAGTGGTACTATGTAAATACATCCACATACAGATCCAATAGTGTTGGCAAGACCACAGCAATGGCCCTGAATAAATACATTGGAGCCCGTTATTGTTGTTACAGTAGAAGCTAAGATTCCCCATCAGGGTCTTACCCTTTTTGTCAAATCCACAATTTGCACAAAAATAAATCTCCTGGCATTTTATGGTGTTCATAAATAGCATTTAGGAAGGGATTTTTTGTGAGGCATTAGGACTAGGTCCATAAAAATGCAGATAAATAGCATCTTTGAATCTCACTTGTAGAAGGGAGGTAAAAGCTTTCCTGAAAATTCATTCATTTTCTTCCAGTGATGGGAGCTTGTCTGACCAAAGTTACCATTTCTCTATAGACTTCACTATTTTTTCACCTTAAAATGCCACGGCTGCAAAGAGTAGCACTGCTTAGTCTACAAGATAATTCAGGGGTATGAGGAGACAGGGAGCTCACATCATGAGTCCAAGGCGAGCCAGCACGGCCTGGGGTCATAGCAAAGACGGGATCTAGTTATCTTATCTAGTTATATTTAGATTATCAAGCTTCATGAAGAATCCCAGTGTGTTTAAATATTGTATGTGAAGCAAATTAAAATCTCATGACACTGTTCCTAAAAGTGTCTGAATGGCACTTCATTTCAAAGAAATAGGGATAAAAGTGTGTTTGAAGGTAATTTGCCCAGGAACAAAATACTGAGCCTGAGTTGAATACAATTACCGATGTATTAGAAATCAGTTAACAACAGATCTTACTCAGCTTCTAAACAAAACCATAAGGGAGTCTAATTACTGAAGTGGCAAGAAGCTTTAATACAAAGCAGGTAGACATATGTAGCACTGCTTTTAGGAGCAAAGAGAGATGAGGTCTGGATAAAGTCAAGATGATGATGCTCTATTTCTGATCATGGAGAAACTATTTCATCTTTCTGAGTCGTATAAGTGTTTTGCTCTCATATCCCCTCTTTGCAGCAATAGTTTGCAAATAGGGAAAAGGCTATCTGTTATTTCAGGAGTTTTAGAAGGAACACAACCACTGTGATGACCTATGGGAAAACATATAGGTAGGAAGGTTGATATAGCCAAGGATGAAAACAACAATCCAATTGCTTGATGGGTAAAGGATATTCTAAGGCCAAGCGTTATAGGAATATATAAGAAAGGTTAATCAACTGGTGAAAGTAAAGAGATGTGGCGATATAGAGGGCACCTATAGAAGACTGCGGAGTGCCCTTCCCCAGGATTGGTCACTGGGTTGTGATTTGATGGGAAGGTTGTTGAAATACCCTGGACCGAGAAGGGGGCTGCTAGGCTGTTCTTGCTCCTCTGTCTCCTCACACTACTCCTCTGTCTCCCCACAATGAGCTGTCTTATCTCCTGAAAAATATGCTTCATAGATTCCCCCTAGCTTCTCTATATCTTCTTTGGAAGTTGGAATGCCTCTCTGTAGCAAACATCCGTACTTCTTGATGCAACTGAAGAGAGGTTTTTACTCTGTAACTTCAATTAAGGACATCTCTACCACAGACACTTATGTTGTTCCAGTGTTTAATCATCCTTCCTTAATAATGTAATTAATATTTCTTGTCTGAATCTGTCTAGCTTCACCTGTTATATCTTGTTAGGTCTTTATCGGTTAGATTAAAGAATGATCTTGTATTGGAAACCGTCTCATTTTTCACATAACTGCTGTTCAAATCGTCTCAATCTTCTTTTTAATATTCTGTGTGTATCAGAGCTTTTATGTAGACCAATGAAGGCACTGCATCTAAAATTTGGAATTATATATTTATGATATTGATAGTTAGACCTTTTCAAGCTGTACAATGTTTGTGCTGTTTATCCTGTAATCTTTACTGGGATCTTTAGACATCCCAACCCAAAAGTACTGAACAACTTAAAATGAATGCCAAAACAACAGTATTGTTATTAATACTCACTGTTGACACCCTCAGGCTGCATTTGGTAAATGTGGTTAAGTGAAACATTGGCACAGGGCTGAAATATATCAGGGTGAAATATCCCACCTTTGTTTAGAGACAGGGAGAGTACAGCTTGACTTTTTTAAGTCTGTGTGGTCCATAATATTCATCTTCTCTTTAAGTTGTGTCAAGTTATCCATTTCAGGAGTAATATATCAGATAAGTACAGACTATTTGTTTCTGGCATGCAGTCAGCTCCCTTTTAAAATCCAGCATACAAATTGTTTCCTTGTTGGAAGCCCTGGATCACCTGGCAGTATTATTTATCTAAAAAAAAATATGCAATTGGTAAGTGGCCAAGTAATTCTTCAAGGCATGTTAATCTTTTAGCTAAAAATGTAGAGTTTTCGAAATCTATGTACGACGCAGGAGCTTAGGACTCTGGAGTAAGTCAGAGTAAACTGCACACGAAGCAAATATGAGCTAACATTTAATGAATAACTTTTCCTTGTATATCAGTCCATTTTCTTTTGCCATCACTTAATGCTAGAAAGAGCTAAAAGAGTGAACTATCCTGTATACCTGCCCATACTAAATCCTAGAATTTCAGTTTCAGTTGCTGAAGTTATTTGGAGCGAGTCTAGAGTGATTTACATTGATTCACAGAAACCTCCTCTGTTCAGCTGAGGAAGATCTTTGTAAATATATGTAAATAAACAGCTTAAAAAAAAAAACAAATGGAAAGGTGGGGGGTTTTTGTGGCTTAACACAAAGATGAAGGCCCTCTTCAGGAAAACAAAGAAATAAATAGTTTGAGATGTCGTATCCTCCTATTTCCTCTTTTCTTGTATAAAAATTATTCACTGTCTTGTACTAACTGTGTTTTGCTCTTCAGAGTCTCGACAGCATTTTCATAATGCTTTGCACTCTGTTAAGTAAATTTGTACAGATGTCCAGCATACAGTAAACTCCAAGTCCATGCCACTGGATTAGGGCAGTTCTCTGTTCTGTGTTCTGTAGTCTAATTATGCTCTGAATAACCAAAATGACTTTTATGTCTAGTCTTGTCTATAATCAATCTATAAGCCTGTGGAAAAAAATATCATGTTATGTGTGTGCCTAGCTGTCTCTTTGTACATCAGTCTGCACATTTATCAACCGAATTTCAAAGCGCACTAACCAATTTTAAGCAAATCTGACAATGAGAGTTGGAAGTCTTGCGGATGTGATATGCTCAGAAATAGTGAAGTTACCTTGTGAATCCGAAAGGCAAATTTGAGTATGACAAATGCTACCTTCAGAGCTTCAATGGGAAGTTGCAACTTAGGTGTCAGAAGAAAATCACAGAAGACTTTCCACACATAATCCATCTGTAGGAAAGCTTTTAACTGGAGACTGCATATTATTAGACATCAAAGAATGCAATACAGAATTGCAAATTAAGAAGAACTGAGGTTTCATCAGGCTCATGTAGAAAATTATGATGTTTTTCATTTGTTTCTGTTTCATTTGCTTATTTTCTCATAGAAGCCAGATTGAGAGGAAACAAATGTCTTGGCTGCAAAGGAGTCCATAATTTTGGAAAAACATTTAGAGCATGCCTTTTACTCATCTAAGCTTGTGAAAGGATTTCAGCTTCTTTGATGAACAAGTAGTCTTTAAACAAATCTGATTTAGACTAGTTAGAGGAATTGTTTGCTAGTTAACATATGTCACTGCTTATTACTATCACATAGTCTCATAACATTTTTCAGAGTTGGTATAAATCATCACAGTCCTACTAGGGTCCTTGTAGGACTTGATGGAGACACTTGAAAGACAGCATTTGCTTCTTTGGTCTCTTCTCACTCTTACTTTGTGGTGCAAGGATATAAGCTTGCAGATAAGCAAGTATATGATTTTCAGTTTGCAAAATTAATAGCAAAGGTCTGAGACAGATGATTACAAGTCAAACATGTCCTCAGAACAATGTGAATTCTAAATATCACATCCGCCTGCTTTTTTGTATGATGTTCTGCTTTCCTTCCTGTTTTATATGTTGTCAGGACAGCAGATATGTAATTAAGAATAAATAGTTAATGTTGTTCTGTGAGTCATCACACAAGCTAACTTTTTTTTTTTCCCCCCCAGATGCTGAGATATGGGCTATTTTCAGAACAAATTCATGTACTCTATGCATCCCACAGGAAAACTTGATTCTCCATGATTCATGGTCTTTCAGGATCACCATATATCTGGTTCTGCTAGTACACTGAAGACAAGAAACTAAACTATACTTAAAAAAAATATATATAGTCCATCTATTGAGGAAAATTTGATTATTCTAGAGATCACCATAACTACAAGCATCAACTGAAATAGCGAGTAGGCTGTTACACCATCTCCCAGGTCACAGGTGATTCCATGGAAAACTACTGGAGACAAAAAAGAACCAAACAGCATGAAACTCTTTCTGAACTCTGAAATCCCCCATGTGCAGCAGAAAATTGAACCTGGCTTCTTGTAGACTCTTCAAGTTTGGAACAGCTGTTTAGAACAGCAGTTTTCTGTCTAGGCACCTCTATACTGTGTGTGCTCAATAGGTAATGTAATAGATATACACACACACAAGAAGTTGTAAACATAAACTGGTACTCTAAAATAAGATAAATTTTAAGCACAAAAAAAGTCTGGAACATTTTGTGGGATCTCTTATTTAAACATAATATTTTTCCTCTAATTATGCTCTGACAGATGTTTCTCTGTGAAACTTACCTTTTGCCTAACTTGCCAGAATCAGATGCCACCGTGGGCTTCCATAATCAACTGCAATTTCTTGCTGTTCTAGACAACTGGGGAAATGCACAGGAATAATGCTGTTAGTGCAAGGATTTAGTCTCCTTCTGCCCAGTCCACAGTGAGAAAGCACTAGGTTTTCAGAAAAGAAGGCTAAGTGTTTTCCTGTGATTTCAGAAAAGTAGTGAAGTAGTGATTGCGTTCACTTTTTTTTTTTGCTCGATATTTTTTTCCTTGTTTTCTGCTGAACCTAGAAAAAGAATCACAGAACTCAGAAAAACAATGAAGATTAAAGAGTCTCTTACTATACTGCCAGAATAACAGACAGATTAACTCTTGTCATCATTTTATTATTATGAAAAACACACATTTGTAAAGCAAATTACTGTCTGACTCCAGGCATCTATTAGCAAGGGAAAGTATCTAGATACATGAGAAAAGAAGTATTAAAAATATGACTACTAGATGATAAAGAGCCTAGATAACTTCAGGTCAACATTTTTAGAAAATATGCACTCCATCAATTTGTGGTAAGTGCTAAAGTTCTGAAAAAAAAATACACTAGGTATCAAAACAGAATATTGTAATAACTTAGAAAAACAGGGCCTTTCCTTATGCTGTTTTTAAGGTGAAGGACCTTAAAAAGCTACTTTCCAAGTAAAATCATTAAAGTCAAAGAAGTTGAAAGCCTAGTGAAATTTAGAGCTAGTTCCAAATGGGATCTCCCTGTAAAGTGTGAAAAAATAATCAAAGTCCACCTGTTAATAGAGCGGCCAGGAAGTGAAAGTTGTTCATTGCTGAATAATAACTCCTCAATCACTCTCTTAGCTGACACCTCTACTAAGAAAGCAAAGACTTTATTTGTGGCTGCTTACATTGCATTTAATCAGTGAACATTAGGTTTAGAAGATGCTTTCAGACTCTGCTGCTGGTCGAGGGCTAGTCTGTTCACACACCTCTTGCTTTACACAGCACAGCCTTGTGTCATCCTCAGGTTGTGTGTTTACCAGGCTCCTTTGTAAAAGTGCTCAGAGGCCAAAACATGATGTTAGCAGACCTGGCTGTTAAAACAGAGTTCCTGTTCCTGTATAGAAAGTTCCGCACTGAGCAGTTGGGACAGACACTATGGATGAAGTGAGTTGCTTCTTTCTGTATCGTGTGTCACGAATAAAAGGCCTAACACAAGGGAAAAAAAAGTATGCATTTACATATATACTTACATTACCCTCACTGTAATACGTTAAGCATATTTAGGATAAATATGAGGGCTTTTGTGCCAGTATGTGTTAACAAAACAATGGGGAAAAAAATGTGAATGCTGGAGAATGGATACCATCTAGTGGTACCACCAATAAACTAATGGATTTGGCAGCTGCTGCATTTGTATGTGTTTGTCTTCCTTTTGGGGTTTTCTTTCTTTACCTCTTGGCCTCATTCAGATTCATCACTATATTTCTTCAGAAAAAAGAAAGTAGAGACCTGTGAAATAGGAGCATTTGGAGAATATGCAAGGTTGTGTGCACTGAACCTTCGAGTTCCAAATTTGCCATTAGACTTCCTTTTCCTTTCCCTGTCTGGAGATGGCACCTCTTGGGGCAAGACCAAAAATTTGCTGTGAAAGTTATTAGAGCTTCAGAGGAAACAGAGACTGTTTCCAGTTAAGTTTTCATATGTATCTGTTGATCTGGGCCTTAGTGCCAAAGACATGTCTGCACGTGTTAGCGCACCTTGGTGCCTGTCACTTATCTACGCACAAGTGTGTGGCCTTCCTTTCTGCCAGGAGTAATAGGCCTGGCCCAAATCCTGCTGAAGAGCTATTGCTCTGGCTCAAAGAGCTTCATCTTAAGATCGATCTTTGCAGACTCTTACGCTGAATTACTCTGATGATGAGGAACCCACATTGCCCTGGAAAAGTGCAGCGATTTGATGACAACAGCTCTTCAGCAGGAGGTTATGAAACCTGCATCAACAGCTGTAGGAAGCGTTTTCTCCTCCGTCAAAGGCAGAATTGTCAAGCGTGCAGAATTTGCAAATTATCTCTCATCTAAAGGATTCAAGCACTTGCAAGTAACAAAACAGCCCTGCACTGCTGCAGGTCACCGTACATGAGCTGTGTGGCCAGGGCAAGGATGGCTTTTGCCATTTCTGCTGTCCTGGCTGTGCCACAAGGTGTTATTGAGAGAAGGTTACCTTGCAAGGACGACCTGGACGAATGTTCTTCCGTGAAAAGTGTTGGGATCATGACACTTTAATTAGGTTCAGGTAGCGAAAAGTGCAAGCAGCTTGGGGAACCACCTGTGGTGCCTCCCCAGCTATCAGCATGGTGGCTACCATCATACAGATGGATCTGGGGCTTTTAGGCTCCCTGCATGACAATCCAACAGAAAATAGAAATAAGGATCTTATTCTTGGAAGTCTTGAGTTTCTGACACTCACTCCATCTAGTCTCATCTTCTTCCTTGATGAATATAATTTTGTTTTGAATTTAGATTTCTGCATATGTTTTAAAATTGCTATCTTGATCAGAGTTCAATTTTAAAAGTTTTTATTTTTTTTCTTAAGTCAGTTTTAATTGCGTTATGGTGCTCTACTGCCCTGCAATGTGTGAGGTCTCTACGTTACCAGTCAAGTTCATGAGTCTTTTTCATAGACAATTTTTATTTCGCTAGAGATTGTTTTAGGCTTCCTTTTTATGATCATAAAAAAAGTAAACAAACTTTTTAAGTAATTTTGCTTTGTTTTGGAAACATTACCCATCCTCACCACACACAAACATTCACAGAGATGGGATTATGGAACAATAGAACAGTTAGATTTGGGATTTTGAAAATTGAAAATCAAATATTTTCTTGTCGAACAATAGTCTTAATAAGGAGAACCTTTTTATTTTTATTAGAAAAGCTAAAAAAAAATCTCAGAATATTCACTAGTAAATGTTTGCATATTATCTGTTTATTTTTCTGATTACGTTTCTAAGAAGTATTTTTTTTTTTTCCTGCCCTGCTCTTAAGATCTGTCTCCCACTGTCGCAGTCAGATCTATTCATCTGGACTCTCTGCAGTCTGTGCAGTCAGACGAACAGTCAATGCATAGCTCTCTTTTTCTTTATTTTCTGCCGTTCGTAAAAACTCAACTGGAAAGCAGGAATTCCCGAAGCAGGAATTGTGTGCTTTCATGTTAGAGTAGCTGAGAGAAGGACGTGTTCTTCCAGAAGTCAAAATTACCAGAACTGTTTATGATGCTAAACGAGGATTTTGTTTCCAGTTCAGCCTGCAGCTGGGCTTGAACGTGTCTTCTCATTCATTCAAGGCTGACCCACACTTCTTGGCCGAACCCTCAGAAGTTTTATTCCTTCAAAGAGCTTTTAAGATTTAATGAATGTTTGTCATATTAAAGCCGTTTTAACTGAGACATGTAGTGTTAGGGTGTAATTTGAAAATCTCTTTGGTGAAAATAATTCTAGAAGTCACTAAAGTGAAAGATTTTGCATCCATCCAAACGTGTTCCTATGGGTGTTTTCTCCAATGGCGTAGAGGCTTTTGGGACATGATGAAAGGCTCCTTCCCGCCAGGTTGGCTCCCCAGTGTGACGCTTGTTATAAGTGCGGACGCTTCCCTGCTGCTCTCTGCTCTCACCTCTGGCCACATATCGCCTGACACTTGCATCCTGTCTAATTGTATGCTGTTATTTGGCAGTCTATCAGACCTGGATATATACACCTCCCTTCCTGATAATCATAGCAGGAAAGCTATAATTAAAGTTACTTTGCTTTCAAAAATGTCTGATGTTCTTGTCACGTGTCATGAAATTTATTAAATAGAGTAGTTTTCACTTCTTTCTTAGGCCTCTCAAATGCTGATCCTATTCCCACACAGTTTACCCTTCCACACCATTTTGAGTTTTTTTTTTTTTTTTTTGTTCTAATAACAAGTCTCACCCAGATCAGGTGAAAGGAGGGAGCCTGTCCTCAGAAGAGGCTCTTTGTGAAGAAGGCGCTGCTGGGATTCAAGCCTATCCCCAAAGCCTATGCCAGGACTGATACCAAGTTTACAGAAATATGATCTTCACAAAATTCAAATGCTGGCAGCAGCAGGGCGCTGTAGAGGAGGAGTGTGACTGTGACCCCCCCGCAGAATAATCAGTTGTAGGCTGCCAAAGTGATAACAGGCACAAAAGCTAAGTCCTTCTGAAACTCACAGGGTACATCAGATATTCTGTAACCTAGAAGGGAAAAATGTATATCTTTTGGAGGATTGCTTGAAAAAAAATTCAGTGTCTTTTTCTGAAAAGTAATTGCATATTCTAATTGAAAACAAAAACAATGACAATGACAAAACCAAAAAAGAACTTTGTGGCCATTGAGGCTATGAGAAAAATTTTATTTTGAGAAAGAACATATTTTCTTGGAAATGGGAAAAGGGAAAAGGAATAAAAGAAATAAAGAAATATCTTCTGGAAACGTTTGACTAGTTATATAAAGACTGGATAAATATCAACTAGGTCCACAATATCCTGTATTAAATAATGGGAACAGGTTATAGTGCTATTGTGTCAAGATAACATTCCGGAGGATAAAAGATAGACTTGAAAGTGCTTTTTCAGCCTAAATCTGCTGCACCCTATACATCTTTACAAGGAAATGTCCTAAAAATAATTTTTTTTTTTTTAAAAAAAAGACTAGAATGGATACAAAGTCTGAGGGTTTTTTAAAATTTCTTTTTAAGGCAATAATATGAGGTATTTTAGTAAATATTGTATTAAATACTCCATTTTTTTTAAAGCTACACACCAAAAAAAAGATATAGAATGAAGAAGACACTCAAGAGACCTTTACACATAGGTCAGAACAACACAGTAAATATAACAAGCATGTTCCTGAGAATGCTGTATTACTGAGAAATGCTAAAGAAAGAATCTATTCCAGACTTTATTTAAGTATTTGTTTGTCTCAAGACTCATGTAAGTGATAAAACTTCTCAAAAAGAGACCAGAAAAGAACTTAAATAGGATGAGATTTATTAGAAGAAGCAAATATACCAAGACATTTCTCTGGATTTACACGTGCTTCATTTCATGGGGTACTGTGCCCAGCCAAACCTAATGCTCCCTTCTCATTCTGAGGCTAAGGAACTTCAGGAGGTACATTAGGAATACAAGGTAAAAGCATCAATGTTCACATCAGCTGTTAGACAGTATTTTCAACTGCCTCTGCTCATCTTCTAACTCATACTTCTGTTCATATTACCTATTACGGTGCCCTTGCTTTCTGCAAAGCTTGCTGAAGCTATAATAGACCTTTCCTGTGACTTCAATGACGATGTAGTCCAGCAGAGATTCTTAGTTTGCAGAATTCGGGAGCTGGCAGCTCTTCAGAGGTCATAACTCATGTTAAAGTTTTGTAAGGAGAGCATTGTTTATTTGTTTGTTTGCCTTTACTTTAATTTCAGCTCTAACTAACTAACTCGTGAGTTCTGGGGCTTCTGAGGTTTCAGGTTAGGTCTCCAAATACATGCCTCTGTGTGTGTGTGTGCACCACATATATTTGGTGTGGCATGCAATTAATTTTGTACATGAAAGGAATTCTTCATTTCAAAATAATGGTCTGAAGCAGGAACGTCGTAAAAAACTACTGAACACAATTCTTGTTTTTTTTTCTTAAAAAAAAAACTTTTATAAGTTTTCTGGAATTAGCAATTCTAAATACCAAATAAATGTAACTTCTAAAACTTTACTTCCCGTTATGAGACCTAATAAATTTAGAAAGAAAATGCCAGTGCTTATATATTTAGTGCAAGAATATTAATAAATAGCATAAATAAACTGTGACAGGCTGGCTTATTTCATACTCAGCAATATAAATTTTGGAAAAATCTTTAAATCTTGGAGAAAAAGAGACAATATTTAGACACGTATTCAATCCCTGCCCCCTCCTCCCCCCGCAAAAAAAATTAATTTTGATATTGTGATATTGTGGGTAGGTCACTGTGAATCATATAGTCCTGTGTATATGATGCAAGGTGTTTGAACAACCATCAGCTAAAAGCCATATATAACTTCTTATTGGCCTGTCAGTTTAAACCTAATTCTACACCTGGTTGTTTATGAACAGTGACAAAGTAGCAGTACTAAAGGCCTTGAAAATAATTTTTTAATAGAAAAAAATGTTGAGAATATGGAACATTTTTTTTATTATTTTTCAAATTAGAAATTCCTTTTTTTTTTTTAAATATAGCATCATATGAAAAAATAATTTGGTCAAAAATCTACTATTTTTCACTAAAACACACTTAAACAGGAGACTATGTTATGATAGATTATTTTACCTTCCATAGTTTGGAGCAGAAAATTACTTTGTGAATTTCTCCACCGGAACAGATATGAAGACAAGCTTAATGAGATACAGTAGTTTTATATTGCAATAAAATATGCAATTGTATTCAAAATAATCAAATATTCCTCTCTTGAGTTCTCTTCCTGGATTGCCCAGCTGGTATAGAGTTCCCTATCCATCCTCAAAAGGAAGACAAAATTATATTTCATCTCGGGGATGGGGTGGGAGAAGCAAATGAAATGTCAAATTTGTAAGGTTTGATATTGGAACAGAAATATTGCTCATAAAATTATCCTTCAACCCTTGGAAATGAGACAAGTCAAACTTTGGCAAGCCTATGTTGTCAACAGCAACTGTTTCTAGGATTATGAGAGGCACTAACATAATCAAGATGCATGATTTCTGAAATCCAGAAATTACTATTAAAAACCCAGTTAATAGAGCAACTGGCAAATAGTTGAGGCAGATTATGGAAATATAATTACCCTTTCACAGGACAAGGTCTTGCTCCTTATACACTGTTTGTCAGTTTCATTTACATTTTCATTTTTAGAAGTAATAGAAGTAATTTTTTTCAGAGAACTTCATACACTACCAATATTCAGGCAAGGAACACTGTCTAACAAAGAGACATAGAAAAATGTCACAGCTATTCACCAATTTATTTAAATAGTTATTTTATCTACCTTCTGTTTAATGGTAATATTTAAGGTAATTACTGAATTGGTAATTCAGCATCAACAAAAGAAGCATTAAATTTGTTTGGAATGGGCATGAATTATAGCTAAAGTAAATGACAGCTCACAAATCTAATCACAAATCTCTTTTCAGCAGAGTAAGTTGTTCGTTTGTTTTTGAAAGACATAAAACAATTTGAAACAAAAATTCTACCCACAATGTATTTGTTCAACTGAAGCAAAGCTAACTTTGAAGTAAACTTTATAATTGCATGAAACTGATTAAGTTGCAATATAAGCCCCAATTTAAAAATATTGAGGTGAACAGATGCTGTTTTTTTGTTTGTTTTGCATTTCCTGATTGTGTATGACAAATGGCAATAAAAAGAATATTTTTTAACCTCCAATTTAACGACAATTAACTTGCAGATCTCCACGGGGGACATTTGGTTTGTTTACATTATGGACTTTGGAGGAAAAAGAAATGGATTTTGCAAAACCTTCCTACTTTTAAAATTTCTTTCCTGTTTGATTCTTATAGTTTTCACCTCAGAACTGCAGTAAAAAAGACCTATTAAAAAATACATGTTTTTGCAATGAGAAGATGACTATTGTGTTTCTAATGCAAACACTGTCTTTGGTCTGTTAGAGGCTGTTCTGTCAGCTTCTGCTTCTTCAAGTCTTGTGGAAGAGCAGAAGACAACTTAAAAGATGTCAGCCAGTGGTAGCCTTTAGAATCAAAAAGCCATTTTCCTGCAACAGTCAATTAAAGCTGGATTGATTAGTGGGAAGGGAAAGTGCTGAAGTTAGAGTGAAAGAGCAGTGCCTCTGGGTCCCAGGGGACGATGCCTTGGACAGGTTGTGCCACTCTGAGAGGTCCTCAGGGCAAAGAAAGACAAGGCAAGGGTAGTTCTGCCTCTCCCTCAGCCATAGTGTTGTACCTCACTCGAAGCATGGAATAAGATATTTCTTAATTGACATAGTTTCATAATCTTCCTTTGTTTCATAGTTTCATAGGCTTTTTTTGTTGTCTTGGAAACAATGAGGAATGACAATGACCACACTACTGACCTGTTAGTTTGTTTTTAATTAGGATAGGCTCAGCTCCATTATTCATGTTGGGGTAAGAGTGACCCAAATAATACATTTGTTTTTTTCACGTTTAGAGTTGACCTAAATATTTTTGGTTTCTCAGTGTGGGAGCTATTGTTTGTCTCTCCATTTGCAGTTTGTATGGGCTTGCTGAAGACCTCTGTCTTCTGTAACACAACCCTTTCCGTCCTATAAGACAATGCTATTCTTTCAGCTTTATCTGCAAGGTGCTACGTAGGAGAAATGAGTCTCATGGCTTAACAGATGTTATTTTGCTTGGTAGATTAATGACTGTGTGAACACAGAATGAAGGGCATCAGAATCTAAAATGTGTGGAGATAGTTCAAAATGGAAAGAACATAAGTGTAATTCTATACTGATTTAAAAATTCTCTGAATCTCTGCAAATCAAAGTGACAACATCCAGTATGATGAAAGTTTCAGTCTTGTCATATTTACGAGAGATTATCACTCCTGTGATAAGCTATAATACGTCATTTTCTATTGGCCTACTTTCTGTAAAGGAAAGGTTTCTGGCCTTGAATCTGGCATCATCTTCTAAGCTATTTCTGCATTATTACAGCAACAAGAATAAACACGGTTTTGTGGTCAGACAATTGGACTGAAATAATAATACCACCATTCAATGGATCAGGTCTATATCCAGAAATGATGTCCTTGTAAGGGATAAAGGCAAATCTTCAACCTCCTTCTGTTGACATATCTTACTTGATATAGGGTTGTTACTTTTAATTATTGAGGCTATATATGACATGTGTCTATATAGACACATATAATGTGGCTTTATAAATCATTTTTTTGTGTTGTTTATATTAAGCGTTGTGGGCATCTCTGTAAATTGTTATAATTATTTTACTAATTAATAAAGAATACTTTTATGATGTAGCTAGCAAGAAAAAAAGGAAAAAGAAAGGAGAATTTGGCTGTTTCTGGTCTTCATTATGATAGTTGACTTAGGGTGATAACTCTAATTTTCTAAAAATTTTAAAGATTTAGAGGAATTTATTCTGTTTTGGATCAAAGAAGAATATTCTAGGGCCTTTTTGTAAATACATTTTAGGTAGTCCTTTTCTGAATTAGGTTCTGATTTATAATGCAAAAATTTTCTTGATGATTGACAGATATTTTAATCAACTATTTTCATGGTTTTTTAATGAATATATGTTGTTCTATATACTTTATGAATATATGGAATGTTAATATCATAAAACGCTTCATTAAGATTTTCTTCAACATATTTCTACATGGTTCTAATATGAAGATATTTAGCAGTACACAGCAGAGCTTTTCCTTGGAAATATTTGTTTTGTTCAAACTTAGCAATCAGAAACTTTTGTGATTTGAGCTTTGAGATATAGAAGAACAGATACTGCTCAGTTAGAACATATTTAGAGCTGCACAAAATTCAGCATTTAGATATAGAACTTTTAAAATTTAGTTTTAATTATTATAGACCCACATGTGCAAAAATCTCAATAGTCGTAATTGATCCAGGATAAAGAATTATATAACTTTATCTCTATCTATAGTTGGAGAAGACTGACAAGAACATTAATTTCATGAAATAGGTGTGTGATGCCCACATCAGCTTTGTAGGTCTACGAAGTTGTTATCAAGGTTCTATGGACTTTTAGACTTATTCTGATAAAGCAGAAGCTTTACTGATGGGATTTCTCAGCAATTGGATTCCCCAGGGCATTTAGAACTGCCATATTCTTGCAGGAGGAAGCACAATATCTCCATTAAAGTTACACTTTTCTGTTTTTGCAGCGCAGTCCTGACATGTTCTAGCCCTAAAGACCAAAAAGCTCTGAGGCGTCTTTTAATATGCTGAATCCAGACATGACTGCTATTGGATCTGCAACACAGATACCAGCTGTATCTGCTACCCAAACTTCCTTTGGTGCGAAATCTTTTTGACTGATTTTCCAGTAACAGAACTCCAAAATTTTATGCAAATACTGAGACCAAGTATAACAGTAGTTCTTGTTTTGAGTTAATTTATTTTTCTTATTCATTCTTATTCTTGTGTTTGTTCCTGTGCTTTTTATTTTTGTTCTTATTTATGCTCTTACTAAAATTGCTTAAAAATTCAGTTCTATCAGCATTTAAAATTTTTTGTTACCTGGGTTGATAAGCAACAGAGTTCCTTATGCTGTTTCAAAACAACACTTATGTAGTCTTCATCTTTTGAGTACTATTGAAATGTTTATTTGAACTATTTAACAAATATAGTGATTTCAGATCTGACTGAATTGAACTTTCTTGCCTACTTGCCAGCCCTTTATGCCAGGTATTCCTGCATACATGGAATATTCATGAACTACATATGTTCCCAAAGGACTTAACTTTACCAGAGAATGAAATTTTTATCTTGGTAGAATGAATGCTTACATCCTAGGGATCTGAGTTTTACAACATGACATGCCAGTGATAGATCTGTCTCTGGCTCGGCATCACAGGCAAGAATCATCTTATCTTGCCACAAAACTGCTCAGAGATGCTGCTATGTCAGTGCTACATTAAGGTAGCCATAACCTGCCATCACCATCTAATTTTTCATCTTTATCATAAATATCCCCCAAATGAAAAGGCCACAAATATTTTTTTCTTTCTTTTTTTTTTTTGAGAGTAATACACTGAAAAGGATCTTTTGTTTATTTATTGGCCTCATAGATAAGTCCACTTGCCACATGAAGATGCCTTGTACACATTGCATCTGTGGTTTCACCATGAAGGCACAACAGTGAGCTCTGCTGACAACCCCATAGGTAAAGAGATAGAAAAAAAATTGCTTCTTTCTCTGTCTGGTTGCAACTGCTGCTGCTGCTGTGCTGGAATTGTTGTGCTTTTGTACATAGATGAGTGGAGTTCACCAAAATATTCATGCATCATTTAGTCTTCTGTTGGTGCTCAGTCTCTCTCCAAGATCTGTATTTAGGCAAGCAGATTTGAGAGCAAATTAATTTTCCACATACAACTGAATAAATGTTCTGTGGTAAAAAGGAATCTCCTCTGATCTGAAGAGAGACTTCTCGTCTCAGATTTAGAAGTCTCCCATGTGGCAGAGATGACCTTATTCAAACCCAATATATCATTGTAACCCCCTATCTTTCCATCAAAGGCTTTCAAGGTTCTATTTAATTTATTAAGCGATGGTTTTACACAGTAACATTCAAGACAATCTGGTTGTGACTGAAATGTGACTGGTAATTATGGATTTCAGTGTCACAGACACTACGGCAGACATCAAATATTTGTGTTTTATCCCTGTGGTCAAATGAACTAGAATATGTAAAGCTGGCTGCAAGAATCTATGTCTTCTGGCATCTGTCATGTTTTTCAGTCCAGATGGATGTGTGTCAAGTATGTAAAGTATTTCTGATAGACCAAATAAGTAAGGATTTGAAGCAGAAAAGTAGAACTACACAGTTTTGTCTCACTGATATTTCAATACCTAGATCAAGTTCTCTTTTTTGTATAATATTTGCACAGGTTCCATAATAAATAAACAATAAAGAAGGCAAAACAGATAGACAAATCATAAAGGGCAGAGTGAAATTATATCTGCAAACTAAGAAACCCAAATGTTTTCGAGCAGAGCCATGATATTTCCATGGTAATACACAGGATTTTATTAAAGCCTTTTTTGAATGATTGAGGCTGATGACTTGGATATTGAATCATACGTGTTTTCTAAAAAGTGTTTATTGAAGCAAATAACATGAAATGAACAATCTAAACTAGTGAGTATAACATATCATAATAATTAAAAAAAAAAAAAAGTAGCCATGTTGTCTAGTAATTCAAGATGGTGCAATGTTTGATTCTTAAGAGGTTGCATAGAATATGTTATTTGCTGACATTTAAGCAGAGAGAGTCTTTACCTATGTCCAGCTACTGCAATTAGTTCAGCTGTGTTCATCTAAATGAGAAATATTTCAAAATCTTACTTCAGAGTTAATTCTACGTGAGTAATAAATCACCAAGACACCAAGCTTTTGGCTGGAAAACAACCAAGAAATTAATGTCATTAAGGAGTAAATATTATTGGTCAGGATCCTAGTGGAGTTTATGTTTTTTCTTCAGAAGAGCTATAGAATTCACAGCATGATCCAGTGGTGTGATTAAAGAAGAAAGTTTTGTAAGGGTGAAAATGGATCAGACTATTTAGAGAAAAAATCTTCTTTCTAATAGTGGTTGGTAGCAGGTTCTAAAGGAGGAATATAGAGAAGAAGGACAGAATGGTACTTCCCATGGTACTTCCATTTGGGTTTAATTTGGTATATTCTTGTTTCAAATCAGGAGAAACTGGAGGAAAATAGATATTAGAATTAATTTTGTAGACCTCCATCACATGTACCCTTTTCATCTGTTTTTAACTTAGAGTACAGATCTCCTCTTTTTAAAAGCAAATATTGCATCTAAGGTGATTTTTCTCAGACTCCTTTGCATTTCCACTTTTCTGCCCTTTTTTTCTGTTGCATGTTTATTAACATGGAGCAATTTCAGGATTACAGATTTAGTCAAGAGAATATATTTTCTGAAAAAAAATAATCTAACCATTTGGTTTCTATTACTGATCAACAAAATAAAGGTGGGATTTACACTAATGGTTGTGAACAAAACTGTGTCGATCAGGCACGGGCAGATATCTCAGTAACTCTTCAAAAATGGATGACTAGGAAATGAACCAGAATTTGGAAATTCTGTAGTCTGCAGTCACAGTGTCTTGTGATGTTTCCCATGGAAATAATTAAAAAAAGAGAAAATCACCATTTCTTTCAGTAAGGAGTGAGATGATAGAAATTTCATGTGAGTAGCTCAAAACTGTCCTCTTGACACTATGAGTCAGGAACTGAGAGAGAGTCCACTTACACCAGAGATGGTGTAAGGGTTCTTAGTGTGAGGGCATCTCTAAGCATGTGGAAGACAAGAAGGTGATCAGGAGTAGTCTACATGTATTAACTAAGGTGAAATTGTGCTTAAAAATGCGACTGAATTCTATGATGTGATGAGTGATGTGAGGAGTAGATGAGAGGAAAGCTGTGAATGTTGTCAACTTTCGCTTCAGCAAGGATTTTGAGACTGTCTTCCATGATATTCTCATAGGCAAGCTCAGGAAGTGTGGGTTAGATGAGTGGACAGTGAGGTGTATTGAAAAATGGTTGAATACCAGAGCTCAAAATATTGTGATCTGTGGTGCAAAGTCTGATTGGAGGCCTGTAGCTAGCTTCATCCCCCAGAGGTCTGTACTGAGTCCATTTCTGTTCAATTTATATATCACTGAGGTCAGTGATGAAGGGACAGAGTACCCCATCAGCAAGTTTGCAAATGATGCAGAACTGGAAGAAGGGGTTGATGCTCCAGACGGCTGTGCTGTCATTCAGAGGGACCTGGATAGGCTGGAGTGTTGGGCAAAAAAAAAAATCATAGAATCATTATGACTGGAAAAGATCTTCAGGGTTGGCAAGTCTAGCCATAAACCCATTACCACCATGCCTGCCAAACCATGTACCTAAATGCCTCATCTTGGAGTTCATCAAAGGCAAGTGAAGAGTTCTGCAGCAGGAGCGGAACACTCCAGGACAGGATGGGGGTGACCTGCTGAGAAGCATCTCTGTGGAGATGGACTGAGGTGTTCTAGCAGACAAGAAGTTGGCCATGAACTAGCAGTGTGACTTTGTGGTCAAGAAGGCTGCTGGCAGCCTGATTCCATAACTCATTAGGAAGAGAGTTGCCAGCAGGTGGAGGTCCTCCCCCTCTACTCAGTCCTGGTGAGGCCATATTTGGAGTGTTGCATCCAGTTCTGGACATGTTATTACTGGAGAAAATCCAACATAGGCATATGAAGATGATGAGGGGGCTGGAGCATCTATGAGGTATATTGAGGGACATGTTCAGCCTGGAGAAGTCTGTGGAGGATCTTACCAATGTGCATAAATATCTTAAAGGAGCGCATCCAGAGGATGGAGCCAGATTCTTTTCAGGGGTGATCAACAACAAGACAAGAAGCAACAACCACAAACTGAAAACAAGAAGTTCTGTCTGAATTTGAGGAAGAACTTCTTGACTGTCAGGGGGACAGAGCCCAGGAACACTCTGCCCAGAGAGGTTGCTGAGTCTCCTTCTTTGGAGATCCTCAGAACCTGCCTGGATGTGATCCTGTGCAACCTGCTCTAGGTCACTCTGCTTGAGCAGGGCAGTTGGACTAAACCTCTGGGGGTCCTTTCCAACCTTAACCCCTCTGTGTAACTCTATGATTCTGTGAGTGTCATGTAGTCAAAATTACCTGTTTGGTTTGATATGTATCTTGGAATACTGTGCTGCCAAGCTGCAGAGCTTTGTGGTCATTGGCATATAGCCTTTCCTTCCTCTGCCTAAAATTTGTACCTGTCTACTCAACTAATGAAAATACACTTGTGTCCGTCTGTTCAAGAGACTCTTTTAGTGGGATGTGTCCATCGATTATAGGATATAAACAACCTCTTTTTTTCCCTCCTGAAGCTAAAATCTCTTCCTTCAATCTCCTTTGAAATATACTATTCTAAAAGATATAATATGGTTTGAGAGAAAGTTATGCCTTTTGGTGAAAGGATTATTGGGTGATATCCTATGGCCTGTGTTATGAAGAAAGTTGAAATAAGTGACTAAGTTAAAACTTGTGACATCTGAAATCAGAGGACTCTCATTCTTGCTTGAAAGATTTATTCTATTTCATCAAAGTGATGCAATGGTCTGGCTGACAACAGATGTCTTTCAAAAACACAGGAATTGCAAAACTTTTCCAATGAACTGTCTACTTTTTAGTCATGGAAGTAAGTAATATGCATGGAAGCATTTCTGTATGAAATGCAGGATGGTGATGATGGTCTTGTGCTATGAAGTACTCATTATCATCAATTCAGGAAGACTTCACCATAAGTGAATGATACAGTTATTTCATTAAATCTGATAAGCCTGCTTTATCACCACGCAGAATTATGAATATTGCATTAAAATTGCTTATAAAGGTCAAGTGATATCAGGTCTTTTAGTTCCCTTTTCCCTTTCCCTTCCCTTTCCCCTTTTCTTTGCTGTGACCAAATTTGCAGCTGCAAGATTTTTGTTGTTTTGCTCCTTTACTGTTGCAAGAGGGTATTCTATGCCCACTGTTAGACTTAGGAAAGAAAGATTTTTCATTTAAATACAAAATGCTCCTTTGGGTTACATGTGTTACAGATGTGTGTACAAACGGTTACAGATTGAGCATGCAGAGTTCCAGCAAATTCCCATTATGGTTCTTACATTTATTTCTGCTGACAGAGAATGTGAGCAGATTCTGCAAATAGAGCTGTGAAGTCATGGAGCAAAACAGAAGCAAGACTCAGTGTGAATATCTGTTTTCCAGCACTGGTAAAACTGGTTAAACCTTTCTGCTTACTACAGACATCATCTCTGAAGGAGCCTGAACACAAACTTTGTTTCTGGAGTGGTGCTATTTACCTACTGATGCAGATCTACCTATGCAATGCATTTCAAAGCTTTGCGTGTCACTTAACCGACATAACCATAATGCTGACGTGTTCCTATAGCATGTGAAAATTATTCCACTGTTTTACGAGGACAAGCAACTTCAGAAGACCAAAAGGAGTAACAGCCTTTCTGTGCTTAGCTTTAATTCCTGCCAAACCAGTGCTTATGCTGCATATTAGGCACTTACCAATTAGTCCATGTGGCTGCTCCAGCCTTACCTCTCTCTATCGCTGTAACTGTGTTAGGGAAGGGGAGCATCATGTAGCAGGGAAGTTGTGTAGGCCACGACTATGACAGCAGGTAAGGCAGGGCAGTTAATGTACAAATAGCTTTTAAGACGTGGGTACCCAAGAATATCGCAAGAAGCTGGAGACTAGGCTGTAATCTAAATCCAATGTAAGAAAACTGAGTGAGGTTTGAGACATTCATGTGAGATTTTAGTTAAATTTAGGTGTCTTCATTGTAAAACTAGTTTAGAGAATAATAAGGAAATGTTAGTATCCAACTTTGCTTTGTGACTGGAGAACACATTGGGGTAGCCTAATATATTAAAATACAGCATAATTGTGGTTGATTTGACTCCAGTTCCCTTCCTCTTAAAAATTCGCTAATTTCTTCTCTTTGTCAAGTAAACATAGTTATTCTATATAGAAAAGAGCAGCTTCAAGTAACCAGAAACAATTTACTCTCAGAAAAACTGGAGCGTAGGAGTCAAAACAGCAATCTCAGGAAGGCAAGCTGAACTGACACAAGCAGAGGAGCATACTATGTTTCCTATTTCCTGATTTTAACACTAACCACTGGAACACTGTATGTTCTAAATGGCCCTTCAAAACCTGGGTGCATCTAAGCACAGGCTAGTCATAGAAGAATACCTGGTGTAAACTTAGATAGCTACAAGCATAGAGAGATATATGGGATATTTTAGTGCTACCACGTGTTTTACCCTGACTACACCACATCTGCAAGTATGATGGCTCAGGAGTACACGGAGAGTGTTTTAGAGAGTAGCTCTTTACCATACAAATGAGCTTCATAAACCATTAAAATATGTGATGTAGAGAATGGCCATATATGTGAGGTAAAATGCTTTATATCAATGTCAAGGAGCTCCATTTTTCTTATAAAGGAGGATGATCAATGATTTAAGAATACTTTTTCTTCTGAATATCCAAGTAAATCATTCCTATCACACATTCAGTGTGTAAATACAGAAATTATTGCCTTTACCGACAACTTTAGGTAAAATAGGTCTGAAAAACTCTATTTAATATAGATTTCTGTTTTATATTAATAAAAATATTAAGATATTTCTATTATATAAGAAAATCAGAAAATCAGTTGTTTCAGAATCATAATGTCAAGCAAAACTACGTATTGTCAGCAACTGGATATCAACATGGCTGACTGATTTTGTTATTAATGTAGCAGATCACATATGGAAATCCTAATCCAGAACCTTTTGACTAAGGCTATGTTTCATTCATATGATTTTTTATTAGAAAACAAATTTCAATGCTAAAACGTAAAATATTCTTTTGTATGCATTTTATATAATCTAATCCTCTTTTTTATGATTCATATATGTACAATGCACTTAATTATTGCCTTTTCTATGATGTGAAATTTCTTGTAAAGTTTATTGAAAGCAGAATGAGTATAGAGTTTCAAAGGAAATGATTATGAAATGATTTACAATAAAGTCACCATTCCAACATGATTCTTTCTTGTTAATGTCTTTTGCTAAGACATAAGGAGGAAACAAAATACAGCACTTTTGAATAGTATTGTTATAATAAAGTTTTGTTGCCATGGAGAGAAATACTGTGTTGATGAAGTCATAAAAATCTCTTGGAGGTGCTAATAACTCAGTAGGGCTTAATAACTTGTTGAAAAAGTCCAAATTCATAAAACATTTCAAAAGGGGAACAATAAGACATGAAAAATAGCAAGACATAGAGCATTCTTTAATTGTTCTTGATGTTTAGCTTGTTAAGATTTCTTTTTTATTATTACTTTTTATTTGTTTTTTAATTTAATTTCATTCTACGATTCCACAGTTGTGTTACACATTCAATAAATCTTGATCTGAAAGTACTACCTTTTCTCATGGTTGTAGCAGCCTTCAGGACGTTTCTGTGTATTTAAGTGGCATCACAGGAAAATCAACTGAGAAGGAGGTTACTGTTGTCAGAAATTGACCACTTGCATGTTTTAAAAATGTCTGACAGTGTTGAAAGTGCTGAGACTTTGTCAGGTACTCAAGTAATTAGGAATTAAAACATGCTTTCGATAATTTTTTAATACTTGTCCCAATTCAAGAACTCCTAGAGCATAAACAGTTTCTACATCTTTGTTTTATTTATTTATTTATTTATTCTTTTTTGACTAAATTGTTTTTTATCTGATTCATTTTCGTTTTCTACAGGCTGGCTTTTACAGAATAGTGGGTGCTTAAATGCTATGTGGCAAGTTGGATAGTGCCAGGACTTGCCTAAAACTTAATAAACTGCCTTTTAAGTTTTGTGACCTGCCCACTCAAAACTTATGGTGTAGCTATTAAATCTGTTGGCGTTTTTGAAACACAACGCACAGTATCCAGGAACTCACATTCTCTCTGAGTTCCCTGTACTGTCTTCTCAGTTAGAGGTGATGAATTGAATGATATTTTACCTGGCTCAGCCCATTTGCAATAAGGAGGAGGAATTATCACTGTTGACAAAAACCTTACTTGATAAATCCCTGGAGCGCAGATTGCTCTCTGATTGATCTGTGCATCAAAAGGTCTCCTTTTTTTTTTATTATTATCCTCTCTTTCCATGTAGGTTGTCCTAATAAGCAATGTTGTACAAGCATCCCTAGCAGTCTAAAGATAAAAAACAACACATGTCCAGAAATAAAAGTCAAATATTTGTACTTTTCTTGTTGATTCTGATGATAAGAGTGGATTAGAGGTGGTAATTAAGTCATCTGCCTCTCATCTAATGTCTGACATGGTGTGAAAAATATGTATTGAATCCTTATGAGTTGTAGGAGTGTTCTGTTTCCAGTTTTGGGAAAATGGTTTTCTACAACCCATTAAAAACATAGTCTAATTTTAACAAGTGTTTGCTGCTATCTGGACCTCTCTATTAGCTTTAAACTTATTATACATTAATTATGCAAAAATTTTGAAAAGACAAGGCCAAAACAGCATAGATGAAGTTATCTGAGCTAATGTAAATAATATTGGTTATCCATAAATGATTATTTTTGACCATAAGACCAATTATACAAAACAGTGAGGTTATCTGAAGGCTGTTTAGATAGGTGCTGTACAAACACCTGCCTTTAAGTTAATTATCTATGTCCATCCTTGTAAGGATTTGAGAGAAATAGAATCTATTGGAGATGATTTCACTGATTTTTGGTTTGAAGGTCCTCAGAGATCTGTATTATGTCTCACTGAAAAAGTTTTTTGTCATTAAGAGGCAGAAAATGGAAATCATCTTAATTATTTTGTGAGATAGTCCACTCACATCAATTGAGAAGCTACTCAAGAATAAAACCTTTTGAAAAGACAAAAAGAATTATCACAATCCTCATAAAATTCAATGTCCTTCCAAAAGCTCAGTCTTGAAGTCCATGCTTAAACACTGGACTTCCACCTTTTGTCTTCAAAACCTACCTGGATGCGACCCTGTGCCATGTGCTCTAGGTGTCCCTACAGGAGCAGGGAGATTGCGCTAGATGATTTCTAGGGGTCCCTGCCAACCTCAACCATTCAGCGATTCTGTGATTCTGTAATACTTTTTTTCAACATAATGTTATAGAAATAAGCCTAAAAATTACCATCAAGAATTTAAGGAATATATAGCAAATAGCATATTCAGGAGGCGGGTCTCCTGTTTTCTAATGCTTAGCTATGGTGTTATTAAATACAATATGCCTAGTTTTAAAAAAAAGAAGAGAGAGAGAGAGAGAGAGAGAAAGTGTGTGCAGTTTCTTCTCACCCTCATTTTTGTCTATTTCTTTTTTAAAAAAAGTTACCTTTGTTCTGATTCATTAACTTCTTCATCTTTGTCTTTTTTTTTTTCTTCATTCCAGAGGTATTGCTTGCAATTGTATTTGAGTGCAAAAATATTTTACCTTAGAGAATAGGTAAACAAGCAAAGTTTTGTCTCTAAAAGAGAGAAGGAAAAGAGGAAAAGAGGAAAAGAGGAAAAGAGGAAAAGAGGAAAAGAGGAAAAGAGGAAAAGAGGAAAAGAGGAAAAGAGGAAAAGAGAAAAAGAGGAAAAGAGGAAAAGAGGAAAAGAGGAGGAGGGGGAGAGGGAGAGGGGTGAAAATAGCATATTTACAATGCCTTTGTGTTTATGGATGTGTTTGGCAAAAGTGTGAATAATAATAACCATCATAATAATAGAAAATAGGTATTACTTAGCTCCTATGCACACAGATATTTTTCAGAAAATCTATATGTAAAATTCTGTGTGATGATCTTCACAGCAGAGGTAGTGGACATCCAGAATTCTCTTATTTCTCTGTTTCCCTTTACCCAGTCCTCTGCCCTGGCACTGGTTAGAGCTTTTTGAAAGCGGTTTTCTGCTACAACAGCTGGTAGTGGTTTCTTGCTAATTGGTTAAACACTTACTGAGACTAATCACTCTCATCTGACCACCATGCCAGAGAATGCAGATATTATCCTGTCCCTTCTGCTGCAATGAAAATGACCAGGGAAAATGATTACTCTCACAGAAATAGAAATAATTAAGAGAGCTCAAAGGACAACAGAGTGACTGATATAGATCTATATACATGCATGGATTTATGCGTATTTATATGTATTATTTATGTGTATTTATATGCACAATATAAATGGCAAAAGTTAGCATATATATCGCTTCACAATAGTATGTCATATATCTAATGGTGACATGGCTGTTATCAACAGTGCAGTATTTTTTCTAGTAGAGTTTGACTCAAACCGGGAACACATCCTATAGCAAAGCCTGATTACAGTCTATGTTTTTTTCTTCTTCCTTTTTTTTTTTCCAGGTAAGGAAATAATATCTTACAAACTATGTGTTTAATTTCTTGCCATACATCCAGTTGGGATTTCCAGCCGATTAGATCCCTTTTGTTTCCTAACACTTGTCTATAAAAGTGATTTCCAGGCAAGTAGGCCAGTTTTTGGCATTTGAAAACACTGATCCCTCCAAGCTATATCGTGCTGCTTCTCCTATATTGCCAGAAAGCTAGAGGTCAGTTATTTTTAGCTCAGGCATATGACCATGTATGTGACATGTATGACCAGAGTTTTATTAGTCATGCATTCATACCTGTAGTCCCACCATTAATCAGAGCGGTGACTCATGGTCCTTGTGGGTGACATCTGCTTCTCCATCTCCCTGTGGTGCTGTGTGGCATCTGGCGCCTGCCTGCGTGGCATTTCAGGAGCGACCCAAAGGCACCGAATAAATCTCATTTTCTGATCCCTCGTCTCTGAGAAAACGACGGATCGTGCCAGTGCTGGCAACATGTCCAGCTTCCATGGCTCAGTGGAAGTGGCAAAAGCAAGGGACCTGATTAAAGACAGTTTTCCAGAAGCAAATACCACAGTGGCCTCCACGGAGCTCTCCTGTTCTTTTTTTTTTTTTTTTTACCGAATGTCCTCCTTTGGAGTTAGGAAATGGCATCTCAGTTTGTGTGGTCTTCTTTTCTTCTCAGTTCCTCTGGCTCCCAAGGGGCTGCAGTGGGGGAGCCCAGTAACACTTTGGAGAAGGACTTTGTGTTTTGCTTCCCTCAACCGGTTCCAGTGCCCGTCCCCGGCAGATGGTGGCATGTGATCCCCTTGGAGCCAAGGATCACCCTGGCACCATTGAGTCTCCAAGGTCCTGAAGCCCCCTCATGTGTTTTCGTTTCAAATCCAAAAAGTCACAAACATTACTTAAACATTCAACTGTTCAAATTTGGTATGGGATTCTTTTTAGGACATAGAGTATCCAGGGGAACAGTGCATTGGGGAGGAGGCATCTTTCTGTTTCTAGATTTAGATTGGATGGCTTGTCTGTATGAGTCATGGAAACACAACATTTATACATTGTATATAAAGGTAATGCATATGACTATCAGGGAGAGAGCTTAATCAAAAAATTCCAGGAAAAAAAAAAAAAAAAAAGAAAAAAGGAACGTTCTTTAGTAAATTTTCTTGAGATGAATATCCCAAGTGTGAACTTTTTATACCTTCCCTGCTAGTCCATGGTGATGCAGTTTGGGTCTCATGGCATGTCCTTGGGGAAGCGGAGGATGCAGCTTATTCTGAGGCTGTCCTTTGCCCATCCTTCTTGCCTTTGGTGTGGATATTTAGCTTTCTGCAAAGGCTTGTAAAAGGAGTGCGTTTATAGATGATGGATTCACAGCCCTTTTGTAAACTGAATCCGCTGACCACTGCCAGGAAATGAACCACCCGTATGCTTTAGCATTATCTCATCCTTATGCGGGAGAGGGATACTTTGATTTTCCCATATAGACATTCTGGTGTCAGACTAATTTAGATTCAGCTATGTCTCTATTGTGATATTAGTCTCACAAAAAGCAGCAGATTACACATTGGCAAGATCTTACTTTTATGGTTTTAGTACTAAATACACGAAAATGTCTGTTCTTACAGGAGAAAGATTCACTTTCAAAGTACTCTTTTCTTTGTTAAAGCATATTTTATTAAAATAATAATACTACAATTAGAAGCATAATTACCAAACTGAGCTTTTTCTCTATATGAAAAAATAACGCAATTTGAGGATTAAAGTTAGAAAATTATGCTGTCATGAGGCAGAGGGCTGCTTAAGACACCCTAGCTATGTTGTAAAGTCCAACAGAAACTGTGACACGTTAGAGCAGTACAGTGCTAAAACAGATGCATAAGATCTGATAAGCTTCAAATAGTGAAGTCTGGGCAACACAGATGAAACTCTTTACATCTTTGAAAAAGCATACCCTCTAGTGTGTACAGTAGTGGAACCTGCCTCAACACTGTCTGAACAAATGGCTGTGACACCAGGTTGTATGGGGAAATCTGCTGAACAAAAATTGTCCTCTCAGATCAAGACACACTTCTTACAGAAATCTACTTCAGTCCAAGACTATTAATATTTCTCTCAGGGGCAGCTGAAACTCCCGTTCTACTCACTCCTTCAACCTTCAGTGATTGTGATATTTTTCCATATCACACTAGCTCGAAACTAGCATATAATCAATAGTATGAGGATAGAATATCCAATCAATATGTATTTTTTTATTTCATATCTTAGTGTTTTATGTTCTTCATGAAAGCATCTTGTCCTAATTTGGATTCTGGTAAATCTATGGCTGCAGTAAGATCTTGGGTCAATGGGTACTAACAGCTAATTGTGAATTCTGCTAAAAAGATTAATTAAAAATTGATTTGATGCTATGCTCATGTTTTTCTTTTTTTTCTTTTTTTACTTTCCCATTTGTATTCAATTTTCTATTTTTTTCTCTCCCTTTTAAAGTTCTTTTAAAAGTTTATTTTTAAATTTTAGATGTATTATACACATACTCTACATATATGTAGCATATATGATGTCACAGTTATTCAGAGACAGCTTAGATGAAAGAAAATAGAAATGCTGTGATGTGGTTCAAAAGGAAAGAGGTAAATATTAATGATATAATGAATTCTAGGAAAACATATCTTCTAGCTATGTCTGCATTGAATGGATTCTGGTTGAATAAGGGAAACTTACTTCAAGTGGAAGTCCCAAACATCTTCACTATCTTCCCAATAGCTATATGACAAAATGTTACTTGTCTTGGCTTACCTATCCTTTCAACAAACTTGCATAACAGTTTCAGAATAAAGAATAATTTTGTCTTTTACATTTCTATTTTGTTTTCTTTTGTTTGTTTGTACTGTACCATTAAAAACCTTCTGCCCTCAGGGAAATATGGAGACAAAAACAGAATGTAATTCTATTCTCAACATAGTGTCAGATGAAGTGCCAAGAGATCAAGTGTTGTTTTTAAATATTCTTCTTCTCCAGCTTCACTGGAGACTTCTACTGAGAGGAATATATACTCACGGCATGCCTGAGCAGCCAAGATTTAGGATGGAAGCCTACACTTTCTTACAAAGCAAATGTGTTTCTGAGGAATTGAAGGATTAAGGATCAAGGGAGAAGAGTTTCTCACTCTGTTGCCTAGGCACTCTTTGCAAATCCAGTTCCAATGGTAATGTCACTCCAGAGGAGATGATGATGAACTGTGCAGAAAAAAAAAAAAAAAAAAAAAAAAAAAGGATGGGGAAGATTTTCATATCTTCCCCTCAGTTCGCAGAGCTGCCAAAGTCCCTTTGATCTCAAAATTTCCCTTCTTCCCTTCTGTATCGTTCTTTTTTTGTGAGCTTCTCATCTTGCAGTTCAAGACATTACTTTGATTTTGGCAAGAATGCCCTTGTTAGGGCTTATTTGTTTAAATTAGTGGGTGAAAGAACAAAAACAACAACTACAAAAAAGAGTGGTCACTGAAATGATGTGGCATTTCTTTGGGCTCTATTGTTTGTTTGCATGTTTGTTTTTCCTGTCTTTGTTGGTTACTTTATGGCCATGTTGCACAACAAGGTATAAATATACAGTCAAATTAGAGGATGGCTGGAGCAATTCATGACTCTAATTCTAATCTGCATTCAAACGGGTCTGTTTCTTAGTGCACTGAACAGCTATGACCTTTTGATATACTGCAATCCATTCAAGAGTGTCTTCTCTATATGACTGTTGGTAACACAAGGCAGGATAATACATCATGCTTTGAAAAGGAAACTGAGGATTAGCAAACAATTAACAGGTTATGTTTGTCATATGCTGTTCAGATTCACTATAGGTCCCTTCCAACCTTAGGCATTCTATAATTCTATGATTCTATGATATTGATTTAAGAATGGAAACCTCTGAATAGAATCTCTCCAGAAAAATTGTGTGTAATGAAAAATATCATGTAATATTTTTCTGTAATTTTTAAGACCATATTGCATCATTAGTTTGTAAGCATAATTTCATGGGATTTCCAGGGTTTCCTGGCCATTCTGTCTGCAAGAAATTTCAGTAATGTTGCACAGTTGACAGCAAAATCATGTTGCTAAGGTAAGGTGGTTTTACTTCAAAATAAAACTGATTTCACTCATTCACACTCTCTCTACTGCCATCAAACAGCAGAATGAATATTTCCAGGTAGTCTGGGGATACTTGGCACAAATTATGGAGGCCTCTTTATTTCCTTACCTTGACAAGTATATGTTGGATTTTGTTGCAAGTGAGCTATTTATTGCTCCAGTCTTCAATTTTCTTTTCATCTTTTTCATCTTTTTCATTTCTTTTCCCCCTAGCTGTATGGAAAAATTTCATATAACCTGCGATCTCAATGAAGTGCTAATGCAGGTGTCATCAACCACTGCCCTACTTACAGCCCTGTTTCTACCAGTACTTATGATGCTTCCATATTCTGATGTTTCCTCCGATACTTTAGTCACACCAGTCCCAGAATCAGTGTCAATGAGGCTGGAAGGCTGCAGATTCTGGAAGTTCTCTCATCCAACCACTGGCTCAGGGCAGGGCCAAGACTGAATTTAGATCTGATTCCCTGGATTGTGTCCCCTCCAGGTTCTTAAAACCTCCAAGGTCAGCAATCCCACAGAGATCCCACCTCCTCTCTGAGTAATATGATGAAGATGATGATGGTGGTGGAAGGTCTATTTTTTTCTATTTGTGGTCTTTGTGTCTCTCATCCTCCTACCAGGCACCGCTGCAAGAAGCCGGTCCCATTGCCTCCCTATCAGTACTGGGAGCTGCTCTGAGGTGCCCTGGATCAGCCTGATTCTGCAGTCTCTCCTTGCAGGGCGATGGCTCCAGGCCCAATTGTCTGGGGATCTCCCCTCCTGCTTGTGGATGCCTTTCCTGCGTTAAGGACCCAAATCTGACCGCAGTTCTCCAAAGCTATGCTGCAAACAGAGGGTAGTAACACCTCCCACCATATTGCTGCTGTCCTGGGATACAGTAGATGTTCATTTCTCCTTGCTGGGGGATTTGCCAGCACCTTCCTCCCACTGTCCAAGGCTCTCTGAATGGCAGCCTGGCTTTCATGAATGTCATCTCATCCCCACAACTTGGTGTCACCTGTAAACTTGATAAAAGTACCTTCTATCACTTGTTTCAGGTCATTGATAAAGGCAGACTATTTGTTTTAGAGATCGATACACAACAAAGGTATTTGCTATATTTGCTTTGATACAAATGAGCACACTGTACTCAATATGATTTTACTTTTCAACTTGGAACTCCTGATTTCTCTGGATTTTTCCTTCTCATGGTCTCAATCTATCTGAAAGAAGAAAGTATATGTCATAGACATAGTCACAGAAGAAGCCACAGTATAATATCAAGCAAGAATGTTCTAGTTCTGAGTAGGACATTCTGCATCAAGTCACCGATATCATAAGTAGTATTTTTATGGTATGTTTCTCAAAATCTACTAAGCACAAAGACTTTAATTTAGAAGACAGACTTTTGAATTTACCCTTAAAGCTTTTGGTATCGCAAGCTGTCCAATTACCGCTGATCTGTACACTCCTGTTGCTAACAAAAATATTTTGTTTGCCTGTGTACTGAATGCCACTTTCACCACCATTGTAGCTAATGGGACCAGCCAGTGCAATCATATGTTTGTTGCTTTATAGATGATGAAATATGACCGTAAAATTTTACACCAGGCCAAGCTGAGCAGTGAGTTGGCTTGGTAGCCATGGCATTCCAGTAGGAAGAGACTATAAATACTTTCTGCAATAATGTATGCAGGAAATACAGTGCTGAATGACATGCTTGTCAGGAGCCAGATGTTCAAGCAGATTTTTTTTTTCCTGATCATTCTTGCTGAAAAAAGCTGCGCATCACGGCAATGGTCTTGAAGGCTTGAAAGCAGGACAGTGTCTCCTTCTAGCCTCGTGGTGGCTTTCACCTGCTCTGTGCAGGATTCTCCATAATCCTTTGCCTACTGTTACCATTTAAATGGTGTGAGGACGAATTTTAAATGTTACCGTTCACGGTCCTGACAGCTCTGATGCAGCAAGATTGTGGTTGTCAAAAAGCACAAAGTTTCTTAGCAAATGAAGACATCTGTTTAAAAGGATAAAACAAACAAATAGCAAAGACCTTTGTATTGGCATTCTTACCATCAGTTTAACTTTTTTTTTTTTTTAATATGCATTTATCTCAATTTTTTAGGAGAGGAGGCTTTTCAGAAAAACTGGATGTCGAGAACCATTGAGGAGAAGATTACTACAAGACTCTTCTGTTCACAGTGCCACAGAATTCAAGTAATCTGTTCAGGATGAGGACATATTGGATATATTGGGTATATCATATTACTCTGAAAGTACTTCTGCAAGCTTGGCAATTGCCTGAAACTGGAGGATAGGGTAGGAAGAGAAATAGCAAGCAGTCTTAAAACTGAGAACAGCTTCAATTTATATATTCAAAATATGAAATATTTTTTCATTTTATTTTTTAAGTTGAACTCTTCATTACAAAATTATTTGCAAGAAACATTTGGCAGAATTTTACATGTAGATATTTTCCCCTCCTTTTCTTTTTGAATGAATATGCCTTTTTTACAGTATTCCCAGGTGTGTCTGAATCCTGGGAAGATAAGGAGACTTTTCAAAAGGCATTTTCCATGTCTTAATCCTTCTGATTATGAATCAAATATTGATCTATTTCGTAAATTAACCTGAAGTACTTGGAGTTATAAAAGAGTATTTGCTCAGTAGATAGCTCCCTTAACAGATGTTCAATGGCAGGATTATGATGTCACAGGAGTAATTACACTATAAAAAGTGGTACTGAAGAAAATAAAACATAAAAGGGAAGCTTGATGCCTGTTACCAGGCAACAAAAAAATATGTAACTTGAGATGTGACAAGCATGTGCATTTTCAAGCCATTTTCACAAATGTCTTGGCTTTGACAACTGCATTAGTTTCAGGTTAGTTATTTCATTTCTCCTTTTTTTTTTCTGTCTTCACAAAGTGGAAGTGCTTGTTTAAAAAGAGAAGAAGTAAAATGTTGAATTATCCTCTCTTAGCTGCTATGAATATTCTGCCAGGTAAAATATACAGACTGAAATCAAACACCCTTCCACGTGTGAAATCACCACTTTGTTCTCTCTGTGTTGCTTTGCTTTTTTAGTCAAATCACACACTTTAGAGCAATCTGATCTGCAATCTCCTGTGTCTTCTAAATAGCTGTTGACAGAAGAAAATCTGTCTTGCTTTTCCCAGAACTAGAATTTTGCTCTTTTCTCTCTCTAGTGAAAGACAATAGATTTAGGAAGTTCCCTATCTGCAAGCAGGTAGATGGCTTGTGTGTTCAACCCCTTTGTTCATGCCCTGTCTGTACAATGAGAAAAGGACTATATTTTTCCATCTCTGCAAGAAGCAGATAGAGTCTCCTAGCTTAATCAGAGGCAATGATGTTTGTCCTTTTGTTGTGCACTGGAGGGATTAAAAAAAAAACAACGAAACACTATTTCTTTCTTAATATAATGCACAAAGTAAACTTTTATGTCACTGATTACCTGGAAGATTTATTTAATGATCATGAAATGCAGAGAGGCATATTGAGGTATTTCACCTTCTTTCAGGAAAGCTAAGGGTTTTATACTATTTATTTATTTATTGTTTATTTGTTATATTGTTTGGTATTGTTTATTTGTTGTTGCTGCTGTTTTCCTTTCTTTATAATTGCTTTTTCCATTTCTTTTCCATTTGTCCAATGCTTCCTTATTCTTCTCTTCCCAGTTCCTCATTTATTTCTGTCATTTCTTTCAGGCCCCATAAATTTCAGGTGTCTAGTTCTGCATGTTCTCAGAGTGGAGAGTCTGACTATTCTTCACACTTGCTCATGAAGATTATAGGTACACATTTAACAAAGACTGGAGTTTTCTGAGAAGTAAAAAAGTTGCACTCAATCCAGTTTGAGTTAGTACTTATGAGTCTTTGAAGAAAACAGTCTAGACACATCAGGAAAGAAAATCTTTCATTTCTTTTAATGTGAACTACCATCTGTCATATCTCTGCTTCTCTGTAGTTCACAGGGCCAGAGGCAATCCTTAATGACAGACTATGTTTACATTTTGTTTGTTTGTATGTTTTGAATAGTGCAAATGAATACTAGCGCTAGAGTGGAACACCAGCTGAGCCACCTGGTTTCATTCCAGTCTCAGAGCCCTCACCTCATAAAAGCATGGAGGTAATCGTCAGGTAGCTGAGATGACAATTAAAACTGCTACTAGTAATTATATTTTGATGGAAAGTAAATCACAGGGGCAGGTATCTATAAATAAACACCCACAGAGCCAGCTGAATAACATTTCACAATCTCTCCACCTCATAGAGCCACAATGAATTCTGCTTGGAAGACTTCTTTTTGCTACTCTCAAAATTTTTAAAAGACAATATGAAACAGATGGGATTGCACTTGGTTACGCACTTGCCACAAAGGCTGAACTAAAGGGGTCTTCACATCAGGCAAAAGGAAAGACTTGTCCCAAACAACCGGAGTTTGGGATGATCCATTCCTCCAAATGGTTGGAGAGGAATGGACAGCCCCTAAAACATCTATTTTGCTCCTGTGTAAAAGGAAACCCTGCAAGAAGTCCCTGCACCCAGAGCTCTGTGGCTCACTTGTTTTACAGTTCAGCTGTAAACAGATCCTCTGTTTCACAGCTGACAGAGGCAAGATGCTGCATGGCCCCTGGCATGTCTAAATGGGAGGATGTAAAAGTAATTGCACATGACCAGAAGGTCTGATGGAGGTTAATTAGCCTCCTTCCTATTTTCTGTGAAATGTCTGTCTAAAGAAAACCTTACTAAATACTGCAAATACAGATTTCTTTGCAAGCAAAAACTATCCCTATAGAAGTTAAAATTTGTTGTAACATTGTGGTTGTGTACAGGAGGCCCAATCGCATGGCAGACTCAGTTAGGCCAGGGGAGTATATATGTGTTTTTAGATACTAAAAAGAGAAACCCTGCTTCAAAGAGCAGTCTGTGTAAGCAAACCGTTAAGTATTTATCTTAAATGTTTACAGTCTTAGCATATTAAAAAGTAGCTATAAAAATGTAGCCTATTTCAATTTGTAAGAGCTATTTGGATATATACTGAGATTATATATATGATGAGAAGAAAACAAAAATATCTTAGAGTCTCTTCTAGTTTTAGCAATTTGAGATCTTCTGTTATTAGTAGAACAAATGAGGAGTCTGTAATTTTGTATTATTTTATATAGGAACGGCACTGCCACTGGTATTCAGATCAGTATTCTCCAACAGAGGAAAATTCTTCCTAATACAATAGTCAAGTAAACTTTGTATTGATAACTCTCACTGGTTTGAATAATAATAATTAAAAATAAAAGCTTTTTTGTTTTAAATTTAGAATATCTTTTCAAACTTCCTTGTTTCATGAAATTTATTGTAGATATTCTCGGGGCAAAATTCAATAGCTAGACTTAACATAGAATTATCAGGGGTTGTTGCCTTTTTGTTTTTTACTGGATATGGAGACAAGAGTCTAGTCCAAAGGCACATCTGCCAACATACAGGTGCAGATGTGACTGTCAGTATGGAGCACTCCGCTCCAGGGACCACAGATAAGGATCAAGTACAGAGCCCCTCATTGTATGGGAGTGCCTGGTACTTTGATGTGGGATTCCCTCACACTGTAGAAAATTTGTTTTGGTCCTTACAGTTACCTCACCAACTATCCTCACTGACAAGTAGTAATTCACACTGGGAACACAGATGTTTTTAAGATACATTCTGAATTTCCGTATAATATATTTTTAACTTTTACAAAAGGCTAAATGATCAGTAAGTGGTGACTAGTTTCATTAATACCAGCAATTGGATATGTAGGTGGTAGATAGTCTTCAATGATTTCATTAGAACTTATATAAAATACAAGGATTGCCCTTCTAACATCCTCTAAGATCCATCAACAACAGGAAGTCTTATACTGATTCCACCAAAGAAGACACTTTCTGTCACTTTAAGTGGAGGAGCAAGAGAAGGAACAACACAAGACTGAGTTATAAAAGCATAATTTATAAATTAAACCATAGCATAAATTAATGGGTATAAATTAAAACATAGGAAGCTTAATTTCCATGTGAGGAAGAACAACTTTGCTGTGAGGGTGCCAGAGCCCTGGCACAGGCTGCCCAGAGAGGCTCCTTGTGGAGGCTCCTTCTCTGGAGATCTTCCAAACCTGCCTGGATGCCGCCCTGTGCCCCTGTGTCCCTGCTAGAGCAGGGGTTGGACTAGATGATCTCTAGAGAACCCTTCCAATCTCAACCATTCTGTGATCCTATGATTCTTTGTGATTCTGTGACTGTGAGTACTTGTTAGTGCAAGTCCATGTTATCCAAATTAAACATAAAAGCAAGCAAAAGGAAGAAGAGGTAAAGTAAGTATTATCTTAGAAAAAAATAAGGTGATTGTCACATTTTGAAACTATATTTTCAGCCGGTACTTCAACATTACTCATAAATATAAAATTTAATAAATTTATAATCACTATAAAATTTTGTACTTTTTAAACTTACAAACGCAACGTGTGCATTTAGACATACAAACAGTAACTTGCAGAAGACATTCTGAAGGTGAACACCACCACATTAGCATACAGCCCTGTTCTCTCTTTATATGCATATAACAAGCTTCTCAGTCAACATAATTCGAAATCCAAACACCTCCAAAGGTGATGACTATTACAGAATTTCATCCATTTATTCCGTTTTCTTCGCCTGTCGTTTCTTAACACCATCACGGTGCTGCCCAGAGGAAGGCCGGTCACACACTGAGGAGCCATTGGAAGATAGAGCACCTTCACTCTTCACTTTAGATGGTGCCTGTTGCATGCCAAAGAACATATAGCCCAAAGTAGCCTCAAGGCGAGCAAATGGAGAAGCTGTAGATCGTGTCAACATCATTGTGACCTATGAAGAACAAGGGTCAGGTTACTTTAAAAGCTTTGATGGTTCCATGCTGGTTGAAAACAAGTTCTGTACTGAGCTAATATAGGGTTCAGGAAGGGGTACATGAGGAGGCCATGCACCATGAATAGAAATATGCTGTTTTTACTTTAGCTTGAACGGATCAAAAAATGCTTTTCTTCATGGCCTACACTCCTCACAGTTTACTGAAATTATCCTAAGATTACAACGCTTTCAATACATACATATGTATGCACATCAAACAGCTAAGATGAAGAGTTATATTCATGTGTAAGTTCTGTACCTTGCACAACTGAAAAACAGCAAAAAGATTGGCTATTTTAATTCCAGTTGAAGCAATCTGATGAGTAAACACCTGTATATGCAGAAAATAAAGTCCATCCCACTCTCAGAATTCCAGTTACACACTTTCATTACATTAAGCTGAGGCTGGCAACACTTACTTAAATGGGAATTTAGATGCATAGAGTTAGGAGAGAGAAACTGCTTTGTAGATACAGATATTGGACCAGTTTGTATTGCAGTGACAGGAACAGTTTCCAAAATAACCAAGACACTACTGCAGGACTGTGTCAGATCCACAATTGTTACTCAACTAGTTAAATAGATGCTTAATTTCCCAGCTGGCAGGACAACTATTAGCTGGCTATTAGTTTAAAAGCTCATGCACTAAAACGAAGCTTGGCAGACAGTTTCTAAAGACAGCTGCAATGTGTCCACTTCCAGAATATCATTTCTCTCTTTCTCCACTCCCATCCGTGCCCAGACCAGCAACAGTTGTTTGTGTTGATGAAAAACCTTGAGCATCAGCCTAAAGTCAGGGAATCTAAAAGTAACTTCTCTGAAATTAAATTTTCCATTTTCCAATACTATTTTAAGACACTTAGTCTGTTCATTAGGAGCAGATTGGAAATTCTTAAAATTGCTATCATATTGCTAATGCAGATACTACACTTTTCTTACTAGCCAAGAATCCTGAAGATAGATATTTTGGAGATTAACAAAATTGAAAAGATCAAAAGATTCAGTGAAGAATTAACATCTATTTTGTATTAAAAATTTAAGTTACAGCTACTTCAAAAGGTACACTTTCTGTTCCCCACCAAACATCACAAATGCTTTAAGCTTCATCAGTTAGTTTGTTTTGCAGATGTACAGGTGCCTATGTATGTTCAAGGAAAGGATTAAACAGTTAAGAAAACGCAGAATTGAGTTTCTTTCCACAAACATCGACTTGTTTCAGTTTCAGGGCACATAAATCTGGCATACCAACTGTAAGATGGCAAAATTCTTGACCTATTTTATCCATTTTACGCTGAACAATATCAGAGTAGTCCTTTGGTTCTGCTTAGGTACAGAAGACTGAACACAGGCTTAAGACATAACTAGCAGGTACCCTATAGGTCTCAAAGCAAACATCCTAACATGCAGTAGAATGGTTGAAGACAATTTTTTTCGCTCTAAAAATACCAAGAGAAAAAATATTTTCAGTTATTTGATTATATACAACACTTCAGAATTCTTACCTTGGTGACCACAAGAAAGATGGTGTATAAAAATATGAGGTTGTGTCTTGCTATTGGCAGGTACTGGGTATGCTGCAGCGTGAAAAGAACTGCTCCTATCAAAGTTACCTTAACAGGGCTGGAAATAAAACAAAACATGTTAATTTCTCTTCTCTACTGTCATGTCCTAGAAAGCAGTAAAGCTTCTCAGCATGCTAAACAGTTATTTCTGATTACAAAAGAGGAAAACTTGTGGTAATAATTCACTGACAAGTTTCAAAACCTGGCTATTATTAAATTAAGAGGTTCACTTTATAAACTACTATTATGCTTTCTATATTAAGAACAAGCATCAAGTTCACTGTTACTTTATATACCCAGCAAATTCTTTTTATTTGACACATCCTTGTCAAATCAAAATGCATACCATGCCTCTGTTCAGACAATGCTTATCCATTTGACATTGCAACATACTTCCATTTAATCTTCCTAAGCTCTACATATTAAAACAAGCAACATCAAAAAAAACCACAAAACACAAGGAAAGACTATAAATTTCTATTCTGTCATTCCCTGTCACTGAGGTTGGCTTTAAAAGAGCAAGATAGGATTTTTAAGACATCTTATAAAGACAGGGGAGTCATGTGGGAAGAATTAGGGGGATTTTAAGAAATAACCACAGTAAGTTTATCTCCATTTACAACAATAACTTGTGGCTTTCTATTTTGTCTCAATTTTCACTTTGTTGCAGGAACTAAATTGGGATCCATTAAATATTCTATTTCTTTGCTTCTGCAAGAGAAGTAACATCTTCTGTCTTGCAGTACATGAAAAATGATTCTGTATTTTTGCAACACCAAGCTGATTTGTCATTCTCTAATTATCAGTATCTTTTGAGAACAATACTGACAGAGGAAGACTGACAGCCTTCCAAGGAAGCCATCCAGTGAGTCTGAGAACACGCATAAAAAGTGCAAGCTGCCCACGTACATTTGTGGAACCAATGGCCTTTTGTTTGTATACAAGATCACATACATATAAGACAAAGGCAGCTTTTCCTACTGACTCAATATTGCTTTCCAGTAAGTATTTTTACTGAGTCTCTCCATTTAGTATTCTTCTATTGTGATCCTAAAATAAATAAAATATTCACTAAAATGATCAAAGTTTATCAATTAATGTTTGACAAAATATACATGAATCACAGATTATAAACTTTTTTTTTTTAAAGTTGAATCGCTAAAAGACTGAACAAAAGTCATTAGAAACATTGTTAACATATTGCAGCCTTTTTAAAAAAACTTACTAGGACATCTTCAGTAGTTCATTCGTTTCAGGTTTCCACACTCCTCTTACCAACTGCTCAAAATTGGAGATCAGGCCACCACCAGCTCCTGAAATTGCAGAGATTTACAGCAAGCCTCAAATGGCATGCTGCTACTCCTGCAGACCCTCTTGTTTTTTCCAACAAAACTCCAGATGTTCCTGGTGCCATAATTTGCACCCAAAGCTCAGACTTACCGAGCATAATCCAATCTTTCCTACATTCATGAACTGAGTGACCAAAATGAAACCTCAGAGGTTCAACAAGAACTCAGTAAGAACCTCAAGTTCACCTTCATTTGATAGGACAAATGTCTGGAATTGGCACTCTCATCACTGGAAAGTATCATGCTTGAAATGCCAGAATAAACTTCCAGAGAAGCTTTTAGCATTCCTTTTTTTAGACAGTTATTTAAGTTCAGGTAGTGGATATCTTCCCCAAGAAAAGGTGGATGTGTATTTTTACACTATAAGATTGCCATTTTAATAATTTGGCCAATGAGAATGGTCTTTATCAAATTGAAAAATATGCTGGACCATCATCACATTAACACATGTTGTTTCACAGAGCAGAAAAGTAAATAGAATCACAGTCGCACTATTAACTCCTGAAATGGTTTTATGTGACTAAGTTTTGCTGCTATAAAGTTAGTTCCCAGGATTGTACTTAAAATACAGAAGGCAGGCAAGAGATTTCCTTCACGTCTTTAAATCAGCTCATGTTTACAAGCCAGAATGCTTATGAAAACAAGCTCTCCTCTTCAGGAACCCGCAAGGAAAAGACCTCTGAGGAACTACATTCTTAGGAGAGGTGAGTCATAGCACTGAAGTTACAGGACAGATCTGTTTCCTTACTGCCATCAAATGCCCATTCTACATGGCCTTGCAAGATCACCAGAAAAAGATACACTTCCCTCAAAGTCATTCAACGCCACCCTTAATCCAGACAAAATAAAAAAAAAAAACCAAAAAAAAAAAAAAAAAAGAAAAAGAAAATCCCTTCTCCACAGGCTTTTTCCCCTTGAGGGTATAACAGACTGTATAAGGACTATCATATCCACCACCAAGCTGAAGGGCTAGACATTTAAATACTATTCCAAAACATCACAATTCATCACAACAAGACACTGTGCGTGTTACCTCTGGCCCAGCCCACAGCTATCATAACAAGCCAGGCATTTTTAAAGTGACTGTCTGCGTGTGCAATGCCAGCCGTTATCTTCCAAGTCCTTGTCACTTCTTTCATTGCTGCAACCAGAAGCCGAAGAGGCAGAAATGCAAAGCACCGGCAGAATAAGTCTTGTGGACAGTAAAATACCAGATACCTGAAAATTGTAATGAGAAAACTAGTTACTGATCTTTAAGTGCCTTTGCTAATGAAATTACTTGCTAACAATCCCTTACAGTTTTTTTTTTTTAATGTGACTAGTGATGTTTGATACACTATCGATATCTCATTGTCTTAAGTTAAATATATTAGAACAAATTTAAAAGACACTTTTGAGTTTTTTGCACCAGACATGTTAGTTGAAACTCTTCTCACTGCCACACTGTCCCAAAGAAGCTCTGTCTTAAAAATTATTAAAGTACATGAGAATTTATTATATACATATATTCTACCAAACATTCTATAATTTCTCTCTCATATTTACACAATTCAAATTATTACTGTTAAGACTTTCCTTGGATTTCTTGCAGGATTTGGATCTCGCAGGAGAAAAACGGTAAGTTACATTCTAACATCATGTTTTCCTACTGATAAGGGGACATGAAATTATTTCACTTCAGCAAGACTCACTACTCAGTCATGCCAGATGAAATGCATAAATACATTTTTAAATACATTTCACATCATCACAGCAACAGATTCCAGCTTTTGCAGCTTGCTGATTGCAAGCTCATTTCCTGTCTTAAAGTTTGAAAAGTACAACTGAAGTAGCACGTAAAATTTAAAAGTATGTTTTATCAAACTGTTTTAAAATAATGTTCAAGATGTCTAACATTGATATGTTAAACTGACAGAAAAATTATAAAAGATCAAGTTATACTGTGTTTTATTATATCTCTTCAGTCATACAGGAAAATTATGCTCTTCCACAGATATTCAAGAACTTCAGATATGAAGATTAAGCACTTCTGTTACTTCACCACAGGAATATTAAAGTGATAATGAAATGATAGCAGAGAATGGCTTTAAAATATGGTCAAGGTACTTTTTCATTTTCTAAGTAATATTGGCCATTTGGTTTAGGCTGCTCAGCTCAATTCTTTCCACCAAAAATTTCTAAAGGCAGCATCCTTATCCTAAGCCCTCAGGCTGTAAGTCAGAGAAGCACCTTTTTTTATCTAGGGTACTTCATTAAAAATACCAGGAAACACCACAGCTGGGAAGAGTCGTAACTCATGGTTCAAGAGATTATAATGCATGAAGGCACTCAAACTTTTTCAAGAAAAATGCTTATGTTCTGCAACACATCAAAAAGATGCCTCCACAGAAAAGCAAAGTTTAGCTGAAGTCCTAGTTCAATATTTGCCTTTGCATCAAGTAAGCAGTACCTTATCACTGTTTCTAAAAGCTTCTATAGTTGTTTTTTCTTTTTTTTTTTTCCCCCCTCTCTTCTCTTCAGGACTTTCCTAAATGTACAATGCAACAGCCTATACAAGAAAGTTACCAGAATTTACATTAATAACCGGATATTGCTCTGATTATCACATTTAGCATTATTTTTGAACTATTAAAGTTCCTTCCCCTCTTCTCCTATTTTAAATTGAATTGCCTTTGTATTCAACCAATCTTCAATTGAAATGGGAATCAAAGGTATATTTTTGTATACCCACAAAGCTGCTCTTTTCAATGGCTGCTGCAAATAGCCATTTAAGCCACATACTTGATACACCACACTAACCAGAATTAATTTCCAACTGCAGAACACAGATGTAGGGCATCAAAGCACTGGCAACTGTATTGAACCTGGCATTGCCATTCCACTATAGCATAGCTAGTAGATTGCTATTTCAGCACGGCATAACTTCCAACTTCTGCAAACAGCACTTGCTAACAGTAGATGTCGCTGTCCTACAATCCACTCAGGAGCGTTTTCTACGAGTAGCAGTTATTCGTTTTATGTATAAGTTAGGAAGTTCTGCTTCATGTGGACTAAGATGAAAAATCAAAGTTGCTACTATAATGAAGAGATAATTCTGTTAAACTAAAAATCTTAAAACGTTTTATAACATCCATAGCTCCTCATAAATACAAATCTTTATTTAAGCAGAGCAAGTTATATTAAGTTCAACTGAACTTACGATTTGTTTATATGTGCTCAAGTCTTATTAGCCAAAAATAAGCAGAAGTATTGCCTTTGGCACTCCAGATTAAGATGAACCAGAAAGTTCTATGAGCTTTATTAATCACATACATAATTGCACATTATTCATTTCACTGGTGTGGTTGGGTGATATATGCCTGCACCTTCTACACCAAAATAAAGCATATATATGCATATCATAGAGTTTCATTTTAATAAAGTTGCAATTATAAAACCTAAAGGGCTACACAGAACAGATACTGACAAGACTGAAAGCACAGGACTGAAATACATTTTTAAGACAGTAATTTAGGCTTTTAGATGCAAAAATAATTACTGCTTTTAAGTTTTGTTAAGTTTGAGGATTTTTTTCTAAGAGCACTTCTGGAAATAAAAACACTGCCACTGCTGGGCCACATTTATATGGAAATAACTTCACTGTTATTTATCAATTCCAAAATGAGTCCAACAGCTTCCTCGTTGACATATCTAGCTTCTCATTCAGCTTTCACTACAACTCCTAATTTCCCATTCATTTGGGAAAGCAGTAGACAAAACAGAGAAAAAAATAAAAAGGTGTCATAAAGCAGAGACAAGAGGAGTGGAAATAAGATCCTGAATCAGCCAGATTCTAGTCTTCTAGAGAGACTGTTGAAAAACTGGACTATATCTAAGACTTATCTTTATCCAGAAAAGCTCTAATTGAAGTCCATTCTATTCTGGAATAGCATTTTTAGCTGTTGGATCAGGTACACTATAAAAATCTACTGAAAAGCCTAGTAACTGAACAGTCCCTAAACAACAGCTGGAGGAGAAGCATTTGATTCCTGTAAAAAGGCATCACTGAAGTCTCTGTAGAAGTAATGCAAAGTAGCTGACGTGATCAAGAGACAGTGCCCATACGGATGAGTTAAGTTGTTAAGCTATCAATAATCCTACTATTTACAGTACAAGTATTGGCTACTCAGAATCAAGGGCATTCATCTAACTTGACTGAGGATACTTACCAGACTGAAGATGCCAGGAGAATATTTGTGCCCTTTGCTAAAAATGCAACTGGAGGTTCTGCAAGCATCAAGGAAGATAGGACAGACCCACCAAAGCAGCAAAGCATAGCACTAAACCAGCATGCTACTGGACTTCGGACTGACACTTCCACAGCTCCTGAAACAAAGGGAAGAGATGCATGAACAGAAGTAAGCACCTGAGAATCACAGTACGTTTAAAAAGTCACATAGTCCCACATTGCTTCCTTATATCATGAAAAATCCTACAGAAAACTGTAGCCGTTCACAGGAAAAGCCTTCCAGAAAGGAAAATTTGAGATTACATTCACTTAAGCATAAGTTATATGCATAAAAATGAAACACTGACATGCTGTTCTTTGAATATCTTTTGGGTTTCCAGTACACCTATTTGTGTGTAATAGAAAGAAAAAGCTTATGGAATATAGATGAGAAAGCTCATTGTTATTAATTGTAGGTATAAAGTTGCTTGCAAATTTGTATTAAAAATAAACAAATGGCTCTGCTGAATTAAAAATAATTGCTTATACCAGACCTTCCTTGCACAGCATTTTTTTGGGATTATTTTAACTCCAGTATCATTGCTTTTCTTTTTCCTCTTAAATTTCTGTGTTTGCTGGTAAAAATGAAAGCACTATCCAAATAATCAAGCAAAAATACTGTTTCATTTGCACTTCTGAACAAAGATTGTGAAAAATAAGAGTGGAGGTGATTTGTTCCAGAAAGTGTTTTTAGAAAAGTAACAGGCTTACCTAGCTATTAAAAGCTTGACAGTTTGCTTTAACATATCTATAATATTAATCATCCCTTTTAAAATGCTATGAAATTATACAGAAGAATTGCCAATATCAAAAAAATTTTGAATTTCATGGGAAAGCTTAAAAAATTCAAGGAAAAAAAAAAAAAAAAAAAAACATGGTTATTTTGATATTTCTTCCCACTTCATAAGTCAACATTGACAGAACTTCCCCCTTTCAAAGAGGAAGAGTTCTGTTTGCTTGGACTGATTCCATTTTTCATGGGCCACAGGTTACAGTTCACAGAAGTAGAAAATGAAAGCTATTAATCGCCCCAAAATGAAATTTGACTTTTGGTTCACAAAAACAATGAAGAAGCCTCTGGTTTTGATGAACTTCTGCAGGAGAAAAAAAAAAAGTTCTTACCCAAGATTATATATTCAAATATGTCAAAGGGAATACTGCACTATGTCTGCAATTCATTTTTGATGAAGCATTCACAACATGCTTCCAGTTCTAGTGCCGACACAGACAGAAAATAATCCAGCACTACTGAATTCCTCCTAGGCAAAAGCTAATTTATGAAAATAAACAATTATGACAGGCTATCTGAATACAAAATAACATCTAATATTGATATGAATTTCATGATTTATTTTCCATATTTCAACACCTCAAGTTCTAAGTCAGTTCCATTTAATTTAGTTATTTTAGAGGAACAGTGATACACAATAACAATCATGCTTGTATGCGAAACATTAACAGGAGAAAATGATGTAAATCCACTGATGTTACTTAATAGCAGATGTAAAAAGATAAAGCAAGCCATACATACAGGTCTCATGCAAAATATGTAGAACTACTTTTACAAACATATTTGAGAAGGGTAAAATAATTTTAGAATATTAATGTGTTCTGCCTATTACACTAGAATTTTTTTCAAAAAATGAAAGAGTAAGCTATTCAAAATTGCTTTCAGACACCTTTGCTTTCAGAAAAAAACACACATATATATCTACATCTATCTATCTCATTACAAATATTATTATATGCTTGCTAGAGCATAAAAGGGCAGGATTCATCCAGACAGTATCATTCCCCACATTTGACTCCATTCTCCTGAGCAGTCACTCTTAACTGCTGCTGTGGCATTACGGAATAAAGTTACCATATTCAGGAGAAACACTGCAGACTTCAGAGATGAACAAGAAAGCCCAGTTAAGGGGAGCAGCCAGTGCACACCACAAGCCACAGTAATCATGTGCTAGAACTGTGGAGTACTATTACTAGATCAGCTGTTGCATTATTCACAGGCTTTAACTCCTGGACTGATTTAATACAGAACACTCTCCAGTAATCTGTTCCTGAAGTGAAACTGATATGTAGATTATGACAGGAGGTTCCCCATCCAAGACCAGATGGCACTACAGATATTTGTCATTAGATACGGGTACAACAGCTTGTTTTATTAGTAAGATTTACCCTTGCACTAGCAGTGAAGTAAACATCTTAATATTTTACAGATGCCCCCATCAGAAGCATCAGATCATCACCTTATCCCAAACCGAAATATGGCTGACAGAGAGGAACTGAAAGTTTGCCTATCGGTTCTTTACTGTTTTGCTAAAATTATAACACAAGAAAAGGAAAAATTCCAGATGTTCCTGTGATTCAAAATTTGACAAACTGCGCTTAACTTTTTTTACATGCATGCATGTTAAAAAAAAAAAAAAAAAAAGAAGTGTAATTTATAAGACATAACTAAACACTAGTCTTAAGGAAGAAAAAAATATTTATTAGATTCAACAAAGATTAAGCTGTTGTTTCTGTTGTTCTTTTGATGTCAATGCTTCTAGTTCAAATTGTCGTCTTTCCCACACACTTAAGGAAAAATATTTTAATGATTTTTTTTTTTTTACTTCATACACATTTTTACTTCTTACAGATCTAATTTTTTTTAATCTAATGGGATATTAGAGTTAGCTATCCATTCTGTTCTCAGCTTCACCTTCTTTCAGCAGCCAGGGTTTATCTACCACTCCTTCACACCACATCTAACAGCAAGCAGTTTCCAGTTCTGAGGCCGCAGATTATTTTCCAGAAGCTTCATGGCCTAATGACAGCAATAGTAACTCTGAAGCAGAGTATACAGATAAATTCTGATTGCACTCTTTAGCAGCAGTGTTTAACAACAGCAAAGACCCCAAACCTGCAGAAGCTTAGGAATATCAGAGACCTCCCTGCTGTGCTGCTGCCTAGCTAAGTTTCTAGGTGTACGCCCAGTGTGCTGCACTGCATATACCAGCACTGGAGTTTAACTGCATGACTTATTGCATCCTCTTTTTGACTATAGCAGCAGCAGCTATATTGGAAAGAAAGAATTGTCCACTTTCTGTCTCTTGCTGACAGCTCTATCATACCTCCAACGACGCTCCTGATGAGCCCAAAGAGAGCTCTGCAGTTGGAAACCAAGTGAACTGCATGAGCAGCCTGCCCTCCACAAGCCAGCTTCACATGAAAGCATGTAAATCTCTTCATTAAAGGACCAAAGACGGATATAACTCTAATGGACTTCAGGATTTTTCTGCCAGGCAGCATTAGACTTGCTTTGGCTCAAACACCAGTACTTACAATTCTATAACTGTATTGTATTCATCAAGCATTTTTTTGCCCAATTGCATTTTAAGTTAAAATGTATCTTAGTGCAACTATGTAAACTATGAATGGGAGGCAGCCTTTCAGAAAACTGATTCACTTTTAAGTAGGGCACACATGGGCAAACAAGTGGTCATCTATATTTGTCCTCTGAAGCATCCTGTAAAACAAATGAGGCATCAGACAACCATGTAGGATACAATCTTCCAAATATCCACCACTACACAAGTGGAGAATTTTAGAAAGTGAAGATAAGGTTTAAAATCTGAATGCCATTTTAGATGCTTTCCCCTTTGCTATAATAATAAAACCCTTGCCAGCAAGCTATTTTTATAAGTAGGATAACATCTGCTTTAATCTTTCCAATATGTTCTAAAAGCACAATAAGGCTATTTCACTTATGTATCTAAAGAATAACCTAGAAAGACTTTTAAAAGTATTTCTAGCAAACTTTTTCTAAAAGTTTTTCTTGTTTGACTAAATATATCACAAATTAAAACATTTTAAAAGTCAGTTTTATTCTGGCAAGATTCTGGCAGACAACGTTAGTTCTCTTCAAATAAACTGCTCATGCCATAGAAAAAATGTGATAAAAGAAAAAACAAAAACACTCTTTAACATTAGCTTAGCTAAAGAGTACAACCACTCTGAGGCTGTCAAAAAACCTGTTTCTCTTCTCAAATAAAGTAAAAATTATCTATATTTAAAGAAACAGGTTGAATCATGAAACTTCACATTTTTGACATATTTCCTCAATACAATCCCACTCAGTCCTCAAAGAAACTAAAATGCCAGTTCCACTATTAAGTGGGCTACTAATGATTAACTCCAAAACAACTTCAACTATCCTAACCAAGAACTCTAGTTTCACACTGGAGCAGAGCAACATGTTGCTTGTCACTGAGCACTGTTTGCTAGCAATAAGAACATAGCAAGAAAATCCTACGGGAAAGACTAGAAAATCCCCAGGTGTTATGTGCCAATCTATGACACAAATATTGACGCTGAATCTGATCTTAAGCAGTTTTAAGATTTGGGTATTAGTAAGACTGCAGACTGGGATAAAACAAACGTCACACTGACTTTACCACCCACCTCCTGCGACTAGCACTTGCTCAGAACCCCAATTCTCCAAGCATGAAATACCCTTTAAGTTTCTAAAAAAAGAACAAAAAAGACATGGTAAGGCCCAGAGTATATTAATCAATTAGAATACTATCCATCTCGAGTATTTTATAAATTATTTCTTCCTCTGTTACAATTTCATGTCAAGATGTTCAAACTGCTTGCAGCAACAGTCAAGTAATGTAGTCACCTGAACAATAGCTAATAGTTCTGAATATACTCCAAAATTCTGAACTTTCCAACTATTACGCTGAGAAGGAAAAAAAGAACATGTTAATTACACTGATCTGACTGGTTACTGACAGTAGCTCAACTGTTCAGAAGTGGTGCCTTATTTAAAGAGATTAGCAAGGTGGAACAAATCCTCCCATCCTGCTCCTTAAATCTACATGCCTCCCAGAAGAAAGTTTAAAGGTAATACAACATAAAGAGCTTTATGGAGAAAGCCTTTTTTTTTTTTTTCTTCTTATAGAACAGTTTGGCTAAAGAATGCCAGAAGTCAACACCCAGAAATATTTTTAGCACCAAACCTTTGTTATGTTAGCTCATGATTAGTCTTTATGTTTTTCTAACCGCACTTACTAAGCTGAAAGTGAAAGTTCACCTTGATGCATTTAGGAAGGAACCAAAGAACTCCTACTGAATAAATGACAGCTCAGAGCCTTGAAGCAAACAGAAACACCCAAACCCACAATACAGTCATTTCAGTTTCCTAAACAGCTACCAGCTGGGATGACAAAATCACTCCACAAGTGGTTATTCTGTGCACTGAAACAAGATTAGTGTCTATGCTTGTGACAACTGCGAGGAAGATTCAGGAATGGGACTGAAAACAGCTGTCTCGGGTAGAATAAAGAGGACCCAAGGTGTCATCACGGGCACTCAGTCAAAACCCTTTTTTCTAAGGGTGAAAAGGTTGTTTTGGGGGCTTTTTTATTTTATTTTATTTTATTTTAGCAGCAACATGTACAGCATGGAAAGTAAGATACTAACACACAGCCCCTTAGATCCTCAACATGCATTTGCTGTAGGACAGAGAATTACAGCAAAAACTTTCTGCAAAACTAGGAGAACCGGCAGCTCTGTCAGGAAGCTCCCCGCTCACCTCCCAGGTGTCACACACAAGAACAAGCTATTAACCCAACACCTGTGTTGCTCCTCAGCACGCACAAACCTCACCTTCACTCAGCAGTGAAACTATTCTTACACTTGGGGCTTTTTTACATGAAAACTGACTTTCCAAAAAACCTCCTGGTCGATTCCGCAGTCTCTCAGGTTCGGAGGAGGCAGGGAGCGCTTGGCAGGGCACCTTCTGTGTGATTTTCACAACTAACCAGGGGGTGTTTACTGGAAGCCTGATTAGTGCTGGCCATAGACCGCCTTCCTGGCGGATTAACCAAGGGCACCTGGAACTTGCTCACAAACACCGGCAGACCAAGGAGTCCCTGCCAGCACCAGACACGTGCCCCACCACACGCAGGCCCTTTGCTAGACGCCAGCGACCTGACCCCATACACCTACCCACTTCATTTGGGTGCTTCTACCCAAAAAGCTCGAAAACTTTCAGCTCGGACAGCCCTGGCGTCAGAGGGCACAGAGAGCACCCGCAAGCTACTCGTCACTCCAAACCCACCTGGAGGGCTTCACAGGAGCGCACGGAGGAGCTGGAGCCTTAACCACTTGTAGTCATAAAGAGTAAATAACGCAAATGAGGGATAAAGATAGAATAATAATAATGTCTCTGGGATTTAGAGTGTCGCACAGGGCCCTTCTTAGGGCAGAGCGCCGGGAGGTCCCCAAGCCCCTGCCTCACTCACACACACACGCACACCCCGCGCCGCGCGCCAACCGCCCCGACGGCCGTAACGACCGTAACGGCCGCGGCGGCGCCTCACCGCGCTGCTCCTTCAGCGCCACGACGGAGGCCACGTAGTGCGCCAGGTCGAAGAAGGGGAACATGGAGAGGCGCGAGAAGAGCAGCGGCACCTGCCACAGCTCCAGGGCGGCGGCGGCAGCTCCGGGAAACGGGCAGCGCGCCGCGAAGCTTGAGCCCCGCCGGCCGCCGTCAGCAGCGGGGGGGGCGGTGCCGGGGGCGGTGCCTCCAACGGCCGGGCCCAACGGCCGCCCGCGTGCAGTTACGTGCGTACATGTGCGTGTTGTACGTAATATATATATATATATAGTATGCAATATAAGTGCGTATTGTATGTAATATATGTGTCTGTATAGGCACCCGCGTGCGGGCGTGTGGGTCACTTAGCTGGTGCGAGTGTAACGACGCGTCTTTCTTTGGCGCTGTGCTCTCAAACGTGTTCCTCCCCTGCTAGGAACTAAGGAAACAGCCGTTATGGCTGTTCTTTTAGGTCTAGGCAGCAAGAGATACCTAAATTTTCCCATGGTATTTCTTCCTTCTCACCTCTGGCTGCCCCTGTGGTTTCCTTCCTGATGTTAATACCTTGTATCCTAATTCTGGACAGAAAATAGCCCATCTTTCCTTTTGCTTGCATGAAGAGCTCGTGAATTGCCCAGATAGTCTCTTATTAGCCTTAATGTTTCGAATTCCTGTTTCCTATGTGTGACACGGTAATAAATTAGATCCATTTTCTGACAAAAATGAGATATTAGTGTAATTTCCTCTCCCACTACACAGGGAGGTGGCAGAGCAGAACTGCTTCTAAGATCTGGCAGGGCGTCCTCCTCCTGCCTCTGAACTGTAGAAATTCGTCTGCTGGACAACCTGCTCTTTGCAGTACTGTTCAGTTCCCACTGAGTGGCATCAGGTTCATTGCTAGGAAGCAGAAACAATCCAAAACAGCGTAAGTGCAGGAGAGCGGAGTGGGGGAAAATGCCAGTGACCCTGCTGAAGATAGAGTGACACAACTGGGAAACCGCAGCCTGGGCCAGCAATGTCTTCTGCCCGATGGAAACGTCTACACTGCAGCCAGCAAGTAATTGAAGTAACCCTAAAGGCAAGATGTCTTTAAAATGCCTAGCTACCACCAGTGTTACCGTGTAGATGGAAATAGCTAATTGAGTCTGTACCCAGACCCTCGAAGGGAGGATGCATCCCCTTTGGGGGCTCCTTGCTGCCTCTGAAGCATCGCCTCCCGAAGCAGGGCTGTCCAGGAGGAAGACCAGCCTCCGCAAGCCGTCCTCACAGCAGCTAGGTGGAAAGTGCGCGTTTGCTGGGAAATTGACACGGGAAAGAATGTGCTTCTGGTGGCAGCTCTACCTCCTGCAGCCACAGAAAATAAAAACAGCTGTTTCTCTAAGTTTGCTGTTAACTGAGAAGAGATTCCTGACATGCCTGCGTGCTCACGGTAGCAATTCCCCGTCTCATCAGAGCAAGGGACAGAGGAAGCCCCCAAAGAAAAATCAGATGAGACAGAAGACAGTGTATGTAATAACAGAAGATTAACAAATAAGAAAGCACATAATTAGCCAATAATTTTCCTTCTGTCCCAGGTATTTCAGAAATAACTTAAAGAAAGCAAAGCACGAGCACCTCTGAAATAATCCTATCCAGCCTTGGACCAAATATGCTGATGTTGAAAACTGTAGCAGTGTGGGAGGACAGTAGTGTTTATGTTAGTAACAGTTTATGTGATTTTTTTTTTTAATGTCAAAGTGGAGAAGCAAAGTTCCCATTTTTCATTTCCCACGGACTATTAAAAGGGGCTGAGCAAACTGCCTATAAGTGATTTAAAACGTGGCTCATGAGTGTTCTGCTGTGCTGCATGAGTGTGAAGCTTAGCATCAAAACGGAATGCAAGCTGGGCTTTACTGTCTTGCTGAAGAAATCTTAGTACGATTTAAAAAAAAAAAAAGTAAAAATCATTCAAGGCACTTGCAGATTAGCTCCCAAGCTTCAACATGTGCCAGGGTATTTTCAGCGGGATTAGTTGCCCTTTATAATAGGACATTGAGGAATTCAAAAGCATTCTGAGTTTGCTAAAGACAAGATTCCAAGTCGTCATAAAATAGCCACATATTTACTTATGGAAAAGCTGCAGAAGTTTGGGACTTTGAGATGTTGCAGGACTGTCAACTGTTCCCGAGTGCTGCCTTCCTACATCTCATAACCAGCACTAGGCAGGCTACTGCTCTTGTTCCATTCCTGTGGAAACTGAAACCATCAAATAACCGCCAGGACAGAAGAGAGACAGCAGAAACTTGGTTCTGAGGTGAATGGATGTCCACATCCTTAATATCCACAGAGCATCACATCAGTAACTATTTTTCCCTAGAGCCTGCAGAGAAGCTGTGAATAACATGGGCTAGAGCTGTCACAGCTGATTAATTTGTTGTGTTCTTATGATTGTTATGCTAATTTCATATCTGAAGAGGAGGACTGTGTAGAGGGGAAGAATTGCTATGGCTGCTGGTATTGATACTGTATGTGGAGTATATTTATGTAGTGTTTTATTTTTTAATAAAGAGGGCTCTGGGGTTCTACTGGGATTGACCTGAATTCAAAAAAAAAGTGCCTTAGGAAAAAATAAAAATAATACAAATAAGGAAATCAGAATGCCTCAAAACTCACACATCTGTATCTTGTTTTTTCTCTCTTGATGATTAGATTAAATTTATCTGTCCTAGAACATCTCTAAAAGTCTTTTCATCACAGTCAAGTCGAGCTAAGAGTAATCTTTGCCACACACAAAACTGGGCATTCCCATTGCCTGCTCTCCTCCCATCTTGTTGTATGATTTGTGGTCCTCTGCCACGCGGTTCTCCCTCCTTGTCCTCTTCTCTCTCAGTTCTTCCTCTGCTCCATAATTTTCTGCCTTACTCACATTCTGCCTCCCTTTCCCCAGCATTTTCCTCCAGTCTGACCTCTACCCTTACTTTACTTCGATCTTCCAGCACATTTTCCTTGTGTTTCCTTTCCAAAACCATATAGTCATTAACTTGGCCAATTTCTTTGGCCAAGATTTCTTTCTTTCTTTTCTTGCAGTTACATCACATTTCCAGTTAATGCTGATTTCCTTTCTTGATGCATTCTTTCTGGGCCTCACAGTCTATTTGTTCATTTTGTCTTTGTTGCTTTATTATTATTATTTATTCTGCTAAATACTTTCACCTCACATTCTCCTCTGCATTTCCTTTAACTTCATGTTTCACTGCTGTATTACCCTGCTTCTTTTCCACACACTTCCTCTTGCAGGTCGCCTTTTCTTGTATCTATAATGTTTTCTCTATAAACCTTGCTTTGAAAAAGACCATGAGAATAAAACAAGGAAAGCTAACCCAGACATTTATCTTGTCTTATAATATAGATCTCTGTTGTGTTTTCCTTACCTGGCAGTTGAACAAATCAGACTAGAGCCCAAAGTTTAGTAGTAGAAGTGTTTCTAAAGTTGGGGGGGGTGGGTATCAGAGTTGCTTAGAACTAGCTCAACCTCTGCTCCATCGTGCATCACACCAGAAGAGATTATCTCAAACATGTTTATGGCTTCAATTAAATTTCTCCCGTTTTACAGCCTTTAAAGTCCGAGCATTGTGATGGTCTGTAGGTGAAGCCTTGGATTGGAGACCCATCAGGGATTTATAACCAAAGCTGGCTTTATCCAAAAATTCCCTCGTGTATTCCTTAGGTTTTGTCCACAAAGCACGACAAAATCGTGCATGAGGATGTTGAGTTCCTTAGTCTGTGTATTCTGTAACTTCATTCCAGCAATAATCAGCCATAACGGATGCACTTGAATAGATCTGAAATCAGGCCACAGAGCTATCCCGCTTGAGAGGCAGGATCTTGCCTACGGTGATGTAGCTGTTGTAGAAACGGTCACCAGGCTTCTGGCCTGGGTGTTTTCCAGCCACTTTCTGATTGCACAACAGTTAATTTGTTCAATGTTCAGATTTTGTCATCTCCGCTTAGGCCTCAATGTCGAACCAAACACAGATTTCGTCTCAACCAGATAACTGTGCAGCTGGTTTCTAGAATGGGCTTGAGCTCCTACTTATCCAATGTGTCTTTAGATGCCTCAGAAGATGCTTAGTTCAGGAGGTAAAACAGCTTCCAAGAGGCTCTCGATCCAGTCAGGGCTCAAAGATGACCTTGCAGGCCTGACTCGCCTTCAGCAGATAGATAGACTGAGGCAACTGTTTTCTCTGACCATGGTCCTCAGTTGAAGTTTTGACTATTGTGTTGACTTGTAGTCCAGGGCCTCTGTGGAAGATAAGGGCTGTAACAAGATAAAAACAGCCTCTCCTCTTACTGTATTCAGTATTCCTGAGAGTGTTTGCTCAATAACAAACCTCAACTTAGGGATCTCTCACAATAGGTAATTGACCAATTCCACATTATTCTGCAGAAGGTGATAACATATTCTGGGTTTGAAAGCTGCGGGCCAGCTTCAACTCACTTTGCAGGATTTTTGTGAAAATACCCAATTCATCAACTTTTTTTGCTAGTTTCTGTCATATATCTCTTTTCCTGTTCTACTGTCTGTTATTGTATTAGTATTAGATCACAGTGTTACTTAGGAGTCTCAAATGAGGCCACAGCCCATTTTGTTAAAGCCTTCATAAATACAAAGAGAGAGAAAATTCCTTGCTTTATAACTCACCATCTTTGTAGACAAAAAGCTAGTAAAAGCAGGTTTTGGGAAGGCAAGGTCATCCAACAAGTTAGGCAAGAGCCTGGGGAGCAGAGCAAGGTCCCCTTCTCATCAGATTATGTTGCTTTTCCTGTTAAGCTCTTTTCTCAAATCCTGAACAGCCTGGGCTCGTCCAAGACCTCAAGCAGAGGTGAAGGAAAAAGGTACAGTAAAGTCTTGCACACTTCACACCACATGCTTCAAAGAACTCCCCTCTTAGCATGTCCTGCTTCAGACACTGTTTTCTTCTGCGTTAGGTACACCAGCAGGACAAGGGTCCAGGTTCTTAAAGGTTCCCAGCATCAGTGTGCGTTAGATATTCAAGTACCTCCAAGAATCTGCTTTTAAGGAATCACAGGATCTGGGATTGCCAGCTGTCTCAGGTTCCAATATATTTGCGTTAATGTATAGCATAACACAGTTCATAAAAATACCACTTTGGTGTTTTTAAAAAAGCCTGTTTAAGGTCTTACTCCTAAGGATCCTTGTTTCCAAGGGAAAGGGAAAAAGGAAGGTACATTTCCAGGCATATTCTAAATATAGAGACTCCAATTAGCGTGTGGTAATTTCACATTCTTTTTATATTTGAATTTATCCTGTTAATCTTATATTTATGGAGGGCTTTTTTTCTGCACCTTTTGCTTGTTTACTCCACTTATAGATTTACTTAGAGCTTTTTTAAATTCTTATATATACATTATAATGCCATACGTGTTCGGCAAACAGGGTCTCAGATGTAGAAGAGCAGTGCCTGCAAGATGCTGAGGATTTCCTCCCCTATCAAATAACCCAAGTGTAATCCCCTCTCTGAAGCACAATGTAAATACAGCTGAACCTGAGGCTGAACCTGAGACTACAGCTTTAAGACAGATTTTACTCCTCCATTTGCTTTCATAAAATGGTGTCCTGAAATATTCTGCCTAGGGCTGCACTACCACACGAATACAATAATCTGCTCTGCATAAGAAGGGGCAGTCAACCTGTTTAAGGTGGAATACAGAGCAAATGCGTTCCCTCCATTTTCTATCTTCCCTCGCAAGAGCAAATAAATTTTATTCACCAGAGGCAAGATTAATCTTCCTTTTAAATTTCTGTCCACAAAGACTGAAGAACAAAAGAAAAAAATAATCATAATTGAGGAAAGAGTTAATGTTCTCCCACCTGCTTTCAGCTCAGAGCAGACAAAACAAGTTCACCAGCATTTTGGGGGCAGCAGTTTCTGGCCCATCTTGTGGAAATGCTCCCTTCTCTCCCCTGTCATCTCTACACCTGTGTTTGTATAGGTGGTGCTTGTATTATGTGTGGAAATAACACCCCTGCGGCTTAATGATTTGCGCCTTAAAAGCTAAGATGTACTTCTAGCTTGTGACAAACAAGTAGAAGCAACGTTGGAGCCGAGCCGAGCCTGCTCACACCACCCTAGCAGCCAGCTCGGACCAACATTCATTGCAGGGTCTCAAAGACAGTTTTTCCATAGCTGTTGTGTTAATGCTGATCAAGTTCAACTGTAGCAAAAGTATGTTGGGAAAAATAAAAAGATTGTGGACACTGTGTCAGCACTGTGTCTACGTTTGCAGTTAGGTGCATAAACTCAATGCCTGTTTTCCAATAGGAATCCGTAAGTGCATCACCAGTCGTCTTGGCCTGACGAGGTTATGTGCTTGGAAGATGCCTAGTGTCATAGCCGCCACCTGACTATTAGTGGTCCGTACTTCAACTAACAGGTTCTGGGAAGGATTATTTGTTGAAAAAGAAAGGGAACTTTTAACAGGAAACAGACTTTTCTTTGTGCCCCTTCATTGTGCATTCTCTGTGCTCGCTTTTCTGCTGGGTAACACAGGCCGGTTTGGAACACTCTAAATTGTCAAGAGCAGCAAGGGGTTACCCAGAGTGTGCTTTGTTGGACAATACAGAAGAGTTTTTTTGTTAACTGACTTAAACCCATTGTCCGCGCTCCCCCCATCCCGGACCCTCTCCGCTGTCCTCACCACCGTCACCCCCGCCGGCTCACCCTCCGCAGAGCCCCTCACAGTGGGTTCATGAAGTACAAATTAGCATAATCAGATTAGCTGCATGGGGTTGTAGATCTGAAAAGGGGGGGGGGAAAAAGACGAAGAAAAAGTGGTTCACAAAGAGAAGCCGGGAGGTGGGCTTCGAGAAGGGGGTG
>JAWLRI010000829.1:2853719-2884716 GCA_034781795.1 Crypturellus tataupa
TGTCCTCAAATGTTAAATCATAGACAAGTTTTTAGAAAAGTCTGTCTTTTAACTATTCCTTTCTTCCTTCTCCTTTTCTACTGTTAAAACAGGTAAACACCTTGTAAGTCTTTTTTTGATTTGTTTTGATTACTTTATTTGTTTTCCTATACCACATATGTCTTGGGTAAAAAATTATTGATTTTTCTAATATTGGACAATTCTTTCATCTTGAGAGGTGAGATGTGATTGTATGCATCTATAATTGAGTTGTCTGATATATGAAAGTCTTGTCTTTGGAGTTCAAAGCAGGAAAGAGAGCTATATGTCCAATAATAGGTCTACTCTAGTCAACTAATGTAATCGAAGGCAAAGTAAGTGTGACTCCAGCTAGCATAAACTGAGAGAAAAATTAATAAAGATATGGAAAATGAATATCCTTATATAAGGTATTGGTAAGGTACTGATCTTGCAGATTAGTAGTCCTGTGTCCTTCAGATAAAATATGAGCTTAAGCTAGAGCACATATTATGCAAGGCTGCTAGAATAATGATAGAAATCAAGTATCTATTTTAAAACACAAATTAGAAAGCACGACTTTTTCAGTGAGCAAAATAAAGGTGATATGCTAGCTTTTATTTTTTTATATACATATAATATATATATTATATATTATATATATATATATAAGTTCAAGTTGGCTGCACATCAAGAAAGAGGAGGGAAAATATTTTAAAATAATACTGGCATCACATCAAAGAGGTGTAAATTGGTCATGAATAATTTTAGACTGGAATTCAAGAGAAATTTTCTAACCACCCAAATAGTGAAGTTCTGAAAAGGTCTTTAAAACAAGGCAAGGAATTCTAATGCTTGTAAGATACAACTTGATAAGGATTCTTGGAAGGAGGGAGTTCTTGAATGTCTAAGATGATTCAAAGGGAAAATTGATCACTTTTTTTTTACAGAATATTTGTATCTGTACATTCCAGGAGGAACTTTATTTTTCCCCTAAGCATAATTTAGCTCTCCCCTGGAGAATACAGGCATATTTATTGACAGTAATGATAGGTCTTTTGGAAGGTGCAAGCTCTGTATGATCTCCTATCATGTTTTAACTACTGCTGCATGGGTGTCAGCTCCCCGCGGCTTCGGAGGGCTGTGGCTTAGTTGTAGCCTGGATGTAGCAATGTATGCATTGAACTGGCTACCGTTCAATACACTCTGGAAGGAGCTGCTAGGTGGAAGCAGGATTCCCACTCTTAGCCTAGTCTGCTTGCAAGTATCACTGGAGGATTAATTCAATAGAAGCCTTATTAAAAAAGTGATTTGGGAGTAGTGTCTCTGGTTGTTCCTTCTTTTTAATTCTGTGATGTTTTAGAGTAAGCTTCTTTTTATGGCAGGTAGTGCAGTTATTAGATTATTATACTTATTAGGCTATTACAATTATTAAAGATGATAAAAAAAAATCTGTGAAATGCATTTACTGTACTGGATGTTTAAAACCATGCCTTATGACTGTAAAATATCACCATTAGAATGTGTTACATTTTGAGATGGAGTGGATTGTAGACTGGAATAAAGTGAAGTTTTGGTATCTGGAAACTATTAAAGCATTTTAGACTATCATGATTATTGAATAGATATTGAACTATTTTTTCACAGGTAATATTTGCTTGGGAAAGCATATATTTTGTTATTAAACTCCTGTCTCATTTGGAGAGAAAGAAAAATATCAATGCAAGTTGACAACTATTTCATGATAGTATTGAGATACGTCTGTTGTGGAGAGTAGGATCCAGGAATATTTCATATGACAAAAGCAAGCAATGCGAAAATTTTTTGTCTTATTCCTGTTATTTGGAGTGACTATTGTGTTTCTACCATTTGCCCTTACTAATCACAAGTGAGAACCCAATGACAGTGAAGCGGGAGACAAAAAATGTATCTCAGTACTCCATGAACTATGGAAGCGCAAGAGTTACAGTTTCTCCTCCATTCAATGTGTGATGGTCTTTCTTATTAAGTTTATATCTTGGCCTATGTTCTGTGTTGCAGAGATGCTCTCTTTTCCGCAAATCAGTATCATCTGTATAAATGGCACTAAGAGACTGCTTCTTTTAACAAACATATCAGAGGAACCAAATAAACAGAGCTCCATTGTTCTGTTTGCCTACTAAACATCAAATACTAAGTGTATATAGTATATAGCCTAGCTTTATGTTTAAGATAGCTGCAAAATTATACTCGATTCTCCCTGAGACCCAGTGGGGATATGAAAGTCCCTCTTAGCCTCTGTTCCAGAAGTCTACAGAGTAGTATAAATATAAAAAAAAAATAAAAACACCTTCTGAGTTTGAATGTGTGCAATTTGTACAAGTAACTATTCCTGATTTTAAAATTTTGTTTTTAAATCAACATGAAGCTATACTCAGACTTTATATTCTGATCTGCCTGTGATCCCTAGTTTCTTGGCTTTACTGCCCCAAGTTGTTTTGTCTTCTCCTGGCCTATTAACATAAACAGAGGAGCACATGCTGACCTAAGACATTGTGCTCCCAAGTTGCTCAGGAACTCAGGGTTAATACAAGTTTGACCACAGCATTTTCAGACTGGCATGGCCTTGTTGAGCTGGATTGCAAAGCAGATCTACTCCATGCAAAGGATGTGAATCCCACGTGGCAGATACTTAGAAAAGGCTTCACCATTTGGCTTGGATGGAAAAAATTAGGAGACATACCTCCCTTCTTGGTTTTACATGCACCATCTCAAATAGTATAAACAGGTGGATGTTAAATACATCTGTTTAACTTGGTCCAAGGAAAACGTCATACTGCAGTAATGCAATAAGTACTCATTATCTATTCATTTTTTAAAGCAAATAAGATATTTCATTAAAAATCTCTCAAGACTTTTCTACTCTTCAACCTGCTGTGTTTTACTGCTCCAGGGCTCCAAAGCAGCCATGATTAAGTAACCTGCTGAAGGCCATTTCATTTTCTGTGGTAGAACTGGGATGAGCTCCAGATATAGAAACAGGGCCTGTGCCATAATTATGGAATTCCTTTATTTCTCTGTATCCATGTGAGGCTAGAGGTGCACTCACTTCACGATCATCTTTCTCATTCAGCAATGTCTGGAAAAAACAATCAGAAAACAACAAATAAACAAACAACAGCAACAACAACAACAAAACACACACACACAAGGAACAAGAACAACAAAAGAAAGCAGCCTTTTCTCCTGATAATAGCTGTGAAAGAACAGAGAGAAGCTCTTGTATTTTGGACCTCCTTTCAATTTCTCTTTGTTGTAGCTGTTATGTAGCTCTGTTGTAGCTTAGAGCAAGGGTATGTATTACTGGCATAAATCAAGACTACACCCTTGCATTTACATCTGTGGCTAGAATCCCAGCACCGGGAGTGCTTCAGGACAGAGAAATGAGAGAGAAAAGACATCAGTGCTTGCGGAAGGCAATAGGTGTGAAAATGACTTGTCCTGAAGCTGAGCCAGAGCTCCAGGCTGAAAGAAGGCACATGGTTCCTAATTGACCGCAAATGGTTTAACATCTTCTCTACCAATAGGTCCCACTGAGACATCTCACATCTACAGCACTGATTCACAGGGAAATGAGCCTCCCACTGCAAGTGACTCACTGCTACCACTTCCTACATTTCTATAGCACTTGGTTTCACTTGGAAATGGCCCAGGAAAGTGGCAGTGGCCAGTGAGGGCTGCTGAGTTGCGGGCTGCTGAAGTCTGCTAGCAGCTCCATGCCATGGTGTTCTTCCGTTGCTTCTCCCCAGTCCTGCACATGACTACAGCTTTTCCATGTGATTTGTAACAGTGATTTCCAGCCAAGGCTCTCCTCCTGCCCATGGCTTGCTATGATTGCTTTGCAGACCTGCTCCCAGTCCAATGCAGTCTAGTCCACAAACTCAGCACCTGGGAGCCACACTCAACCTCACTGGTGCTGATATGGCAGGGTAGGGTTGGTGAACACTGATGCAGCCTCATATTCCCAGTTAGCCTGCACTGTGGCACTTGCAGCTCTTCTTCCTCAACACGGGCAGGCAGATAGCTGTTGAGCAATTTTTTTTCCTTTAAGAAAACTCTCCGGTTGTTCTACCCTGCAGCATGAGCAGCACCAAGAGTTCTTTGGACTGGTTGTTAAAAAAAAAAAAATAAGAAACATAGGCTTTGGGCCAAGAACTTCCACTGTTTCCCAGTAAGCTTTGTGTAGTTTAGAGGGGTTTCTGTTATTTGCTGACTTTAACGTTCAGTGGACAAATTGGAGTGTTGAATCCTTATGTCTGTCTTTCATAATTTTATGAGTTGCAATTTTTTTTTGGATAATTTTGTCTTTCTTATCATTAATACAGGTGACATTATTTTACGCTCTGAATTAGGAAGTTGTTATCCACTGGCCTTCTTACTTGGATAGCCTATGTTAGTTATTTCTACTATTAAATAGTTATTTAAAACAAAGATACCTATATGCTAATAAATTGCTATTACTTTCTGCGGATATAATTACTTTCTGTGGAACTATAATTGTTCATGCTACTGATGCCAACTTTGATGCAACTGAATGAATGATCTGAGCTCCCTCACCTTATACTTAGGCATTATTATTTTCGTTCTCTTCAAACTTTCTACTTGTACACTTTACACTTTATGCTCATATATTTGACCTCCTTTAATGCAAGTGTGTTTTACTGTGGGCCAAAACACTATTTCACGTGACAGTAAATGTGCTGCTAGATTCCATTTTGGATTGTGTGTGTATGTGTGCATATGTCTGTATGTACACAAACATAAACACACATATTCCAGATTTGCATTTACGTACACTCTTTTGCAAGTTAACAAATTAAATTTATGAACAAATGGCAAGGAGTACTATACTGAGAGAGGGGAACTCTCTTTTCAGTTTGAGCAGACAAAACTGGCTGTAAGCAGACAGGAAATTGTTCTGTCTAGCAGAAATTTTAAAGTTATTTCGATGTTACTGAAACATTCTTATAAATAAGACTTTGAAAAGGTGACTCCAAATAGATTGAAATATCAATAGAATTATATTCTCATTGCCATATAGAGCTAGTACAACTCTTCATTTTCTGCAAAATACCTTTTTTCTTTCTAAGTATTTGGCTGACTGTAACATACTCCTATGATAAGATACTGTAGACTTTTCAAACACAAAATATAAAGTTCTTATGTGGTGTTTTAGTCACATGCACAGCAACAGTACTTTATTAAGTAAGGTTACTTGAGGGAACAGCCCTCCCACTTGAGCAGAAGAGCCATGCAGGTTGTGGTTGTGAGACTGGGTTTCCCAAGGGAATAGGTCCCACGTAGCTTTGGGAAGCCTTGAAGGAAAATATTTGGTGGTGGTGGTGACTCAGAAGGTGGCTCTCTTACGCGTGAGTCAGCCCTGAATCAGCAACCTGGCATGGTACGCAGGGTACACAGCACTGTGGAAGAAGTTGTGTTTTGGGTGAGTCACTAAAATCATGCCCTTCACCATGTGTGGTCATTAAAGATCCCACTAAAGCCTCTTTGCATCTGTGCAGGTGTTCTCCTTGCCTCTCTTGCCAAACCTAAGGTTGGGCAATTCTGCAGAATTAAATCCCCTCTCCGGTTTCATTAGCTGTTATGCTTTCTTTACTTCCTGCTGCCCTGCTCTTTTCCTTGCACTAAGTGCCTGCCACGCTGCTTTCCAGTACTGCTCGGATTTCACTGGAGCTGACTCATGCATGAAGAAGATCCGATCCTCTAGTCCTGCTGGGGCAATGTTCCTCTGTGCATTCACTGCTGTGTTTTGTCTTTCCCAACCAGATTCTGGGACTAATCATCTTCAGTAACTTCCAAGGAGTTTGTTATACCCTCAGCACTCAATAAAACCTGAATATTGAATGCAGAGCCTTTTCTCCCTGACAGTGTGAGATGCCAACCCCTCTGCAGTGTCAGCTACAGCTGGAGATCCAGCTGTTAGGTAGTGTGGCCTCTGTTAACTCTACCAGTGCATCTCCTGACGCCCAGTAGCATGGACTGCAGAGTGGCTAAAGCAAAAAAAAGGGAGGTTCACCGCTATAATTCACTACAGAATTGGCCCCAGGTGCATGGAAACCTCAGGAGAGATGGACTTTCACACCCTCAGGTTCTACAATAGATGCCTTCATTATATAAAACTGTTTATTTTGAACTACTTTATATGCTTTTTGAAGCATCAAGAGAGCAGAACTTAAGTTTCTTGCTAATCTTTTGTGACCAATGTGCTTTCAGAACCGTGTGTTTATCCTTACGCACTTTGGATTCCCTGTGGATTCTCCCTGCACTTCAGTAGCCTGTGAATTGCTCGCAGAAATTTGAGTGGATAAACAGTTAATTTAAGAAGTTGTCCTGAGAAAGACTGATTTTTTTATTATTATTTCAAATAGGAAAAATAAACCTAAAGCAATCTTGTTCTCAAGAACTAAACTTGTGTCATCTTCACAGATGTGTGACTTTTATTTTGGAAATTATAAGATGGGATCCAGGACTTGAGGTCTGTGAGAAGAAACGTAGGTTGGGACTTTTTATAGTCTGAGATGAAACAGATTTGTTCCAATTTAACTTTATAATTGTTACTGTGAGGGTAACTATTGTAACTAGAGGATAACAATAATACAACAATAACAAATCATTAAATATGCTGAGTGACAATACCATAATCTTAAAAAAATCTTCTTTCCTTAGAAGTTTTTTACAGATTGCAGAAGCTTCTTTTCCTTTTTCCTTCCTCTTTCCCTTCCCTGCTCCATTTAGGGACTGTCTCTGTACCCAGGTAGTGGTTGATCAGGTGTGATCAAGCACAACTAGCAGTGCTGTGTGACACATCCCAGGGGTCGATGGTGAGGTCCGCTTTGGAGCAGTATGACTGTCGTTACAGTTTGGAGGAACATGCAAAGTCATTGTGAAAAGTATGCATTTTCTTCTTCTTTTCTGAAGAAAAATAAACAATAAAACCCCCATTTCTTGACATTTTTTTTATAGTGACAGAAGAGTCTCCTAGAACATGTGGCACAGGACTGCATCCAAGCGGGTCCAACACTTCTGGAGCATCTATCCCACGCTGGCCCAGGAGGATGTTGTGAGGGACAGTGTCAAAAGCCTTGGTCGAGATAAATAACATCCACTGCTCTCCCCTCATCTATCCAGCTAGTCATTCTATCATAGAAGACTGTCAGGATGGACAGTTACGTGCTGCAAGTTGCATGTCTTATTTTCTTGTACCCTTAAAAGCTGAGGGAAAAAAATGTTCCTTGCAAACTCCCCATAGTTTACTCTGTAGAAGGAAAATGGAATATTGGCTACTTTCAGAGACTTAGAATTTCTGTCTAATTCTGGTTCTGTTCAATTGCACAGGGCAGTTGTTTTATTTAAGAACTGGTAAGTTTGTATTTTATTTCTTATATATTCTCAATTTTTTGCATTTGTTACTTCCATGTATATATAACTGAATGTCTACAGTGGAGAGAAATTGAAGCTAGTATTAAATTATTATGAATGGGAAGACAGTGGAAAGCCACTATTTACTCAATAACTCAAAGATGATGATTATACTGGATAACATGGAAAGGATTAAAACCAGATTCAAGTAAAGTGACAATTTATGTTAATATGACACAGGATACCTCTGCGCAACATCAGAAAAGGGTATAGTGAAAACGACTTCTCAGAATTTCTTTTCTATAAATAAAATTTGACAAATTTAGTAGTCATTTCACTTACCATTCTTTTGTGCTAGTACCAAACCAGCACAAAATTTCCTGACCAGAAGTCAAATCTTTTCCTAACTCACACGAGGAAACCTCAATGACACCTTGATCTTATGAACTTTTAAGCTGTGTTACCATTTACATCAGAGGTATGCTTAGCCTGGCCTTTAGAGTCTTCTTTTGTTCAGTGCCAGCTGATGATAATCTTGTCTTTGACTTCAGCAGGAGGAAGTTTGGGTCTGAAGTAGTTTAGTTATTTGTAATAAGTAATATTTGTAATACTTACAGTCTTTTGTTTTGTGAGACAGTTCCTTGCCATCTTGTCTAATTCTAGTTGTTGTCTCAGATTGGATTCCGAAGTTTTCTTTTGTCTCACTCACTTGATTTTATGCTGTGTGGGTGCAATTTGATCTAAAAGAAAAGCTATCAGACCTTGGCTTAGAAGACATGAGTATAACAAATATTTTGTTCCAAACATTTGTATCTCTGTTTTCAGAATTTTTCTTCTGAAGTTTTTTCTCCAAAAATGTGGGAGGATGGTTCAAATCACATAATTGAATCTTTGTACTTCTGTTTTTTTCCAATATAGTTTTACTGAGTCTTTTGTTATAGATTGATCCTTCAGGGCAGTGCATCTTCTGCTTCACACTTGTCAGAAATGAGGAAGTGGTTCATTGAAGGATGCAGTCAAGAGTAAAATCAAAATATATTTCAAGCACAGACAAAACCGAGCTCAAGAACACAAAGCTCTCAAAAATCTAGAGAGATTAGCTGGTCACTAGGCCAAAGCCATTTTGTTTAATGCTTCCCCTATGTTGCAGTGCATCTGAAATTAGACTTTGGACTTTGCAGTAGGCTTTTCTTAGTAACATCCTTGTTTAAATACAAAATCCTGCTCACTGCACACAAACTTTAATTTGAATCTATATCCAGGAAGCCTGAAAAATCCTCTTTACTGGTGTGTATATCCAGCATGCCATGCATTTGGATAACGGCCTGCTAAGCAGAATAGATCTCCCATTCTCATACTGAATTCTGAAATATTCTGGGGAAATATTTCCTCCTCTTTCCCTTTGCTGTTGTTTACATGTGCCTTAGAGAGGAATTATATGCTCCCATGGCATGTAGTATGACTTTGGATTTTTTCTTTAGGCGAAGGTTTAAAAATCTCCTCCACAGTATTTTTTGTTTTGTTAAACATAAACATTTAATGAAGGCCATATAATGAAATAATCTGTCCATGCAGAATACCAGTGATCATATTATTAGCTCTTGGAACTCTTAATCCCCTCATCTTTGCATCACCCTACTTCAAGTATCAGCTTCTTTTCTGATTTATCTTTAGAGTTTCTTAGAAATGTAATGATCATCTAAACTATCAATCATAGACCCTCCTTCTAGTGTTTGAAAATGAAGGAAGGTAACAGGAACAGAGGACAGTGAATCCAGAACTACTATATGGATGTCTTTGGCTAACAACTTAATTAAAAAATCTCATTAATGTTATCACATTCACATAAAATGATGAAATAAATTTTTTTCCTGCAAGAAAATAGAGGTCTCAATATATATGGAATATTCGGTCCCTCTACACTGACAAAAATGTTGCAAATACTTGTTTCTCTTTCCATCTATACCTTATATTTGAGGGAACGGTTCCAGAGCATGTTCTTGTGGCAAATTCTTATTACCCTGGCCATTGCTAGTATGCAAAACAAAACAAAAAAAGAAAAAGGGATAAGACTGTTTAAGCAGTGATTTTCTTCCTCCGACCAAAATAATGTTACAGGCAAAAAGTTTCAAAAATAAAAAAAAAGTAAATATTACTGAAAATTGTCCAGACTTTTTTTTATCACCTTTTTATTTTTTCATTCCTTTTAAAAACAATAAGGGTCTTTTTGTTGTTGTAGATTACGATTTTATCTGGATGAAAATCTAAGCTCTAATCAAAATACTTCTTTAAACAGATACATTTCATTAATCAAAACAGTTCTTTTTTATATATATAGTTATACATACATACATAGCACACATGTACATGTACATATGTATGTATGTGTATATCTATGTATATATATAAAAGTTTGGGATTACTTTTGAATCAAAACCAAAAATCATCTGTCAATTTCTGATTGTGAGGTTCCACGTTGTCCCTATCTAAAAAAAAAATAAAGAAGAAGAAAGAAAAGAAAACCTTCAAAGAAAGAAAAATCTCTGAACCATAGATTTCCTGTAGAATTGTAATGTCTTCCCCAAAATAAGTCCTGGTCAGTGTTTTATTAAATCCCATTTAAACAGATTTTTTTTTATTCTTATTTGTATGAGTGCAACTTTCAGTTACGTGTTGAGCTGGGTCTGAGCCATAAAAAGAATAATTCTGGTTTTACTTCGTAATATTTTGCCAATTCTGGAGGCAGTTTAAGCCAGGTAGTAGCTTAAATATTTGGCAAAAACGTATATTGGTTTTATCTACAGACCAATGAATCTATCCAATGACATTAAGACAGTCAGTAAAATTCCCTTCTCATTTTTTGTGGCTTGTTTGCAAAAAGAGACCACCATATAAGTTATAAAATTTTGAAGGGAATTCTAAGAGCAATTTAAAATGTTCTTTCAGGTGAGTTTTCAGTTGCATCTCTTGAAGGTTATTTATATTTGAAGTGACTGTAGATAGTTTTCTTGAAGATCAAATAGGAACTACATACTCCTGTAGAAGTTGCAGAGTTGAGGACATTCACATTCCAACAAGTTGATTTCTGATAGTCCACTCTTTCTTCAGATTTACAGTTCAAGAATATTTATTCTTAAGTCTGTGAGGAAGTGCGGGTACAAGCCTTGTTGTTGGCATTGTAAATGTTCCTATCTTTGATTAAGACCAAGGACATATTCTCAAAAAGTGCTTTCCCTGTTATCTGTTGTCAGTAGGAGCAAGCAGCTCCTGAAACTGCAGGCTTCAGACTCTCAAAGGAGCCTTGAGTGAACCGTTAAGAAGAGATAGCAGCCCCTGTAACTGAGTCCATCTGACAGTCGTTACAAACAACATAAAAATGCTAGAGGGAAAGTCGCGTCTATCCTCAAAGAGTTGGTGCTTCTTCTGAAATGCTTAGGTCTGGCAAGCCAGAGATACTCTTTTATGTCACCACAGTATTTGTTTGACCTTGAGGACTTCAGAGTTGAGTTGTGCCATTGGAACTGAATTTGTACACCAAAAGAACGTTTCTGAATACTATTCATCCCTTCTGATTTGCTTATTTTTTAAGGAGGGGGAATTTTGCATATAGAAGCATCTATGAAAGATAAAAGTATCATATACATTATCACATGTCAATATCTGTGGGAAAATACCAGCTTTTGCCCTCCTTTCTTTTTTCTTTTTTCTTTTTTTCTTTTTTCTTTTTTTCTTTTTTCTTTTTTCTTTTTTTTCTTTTTGTTTTTTTTTTTTTCCATCACCTGGTAAAATTGTACATAATATTGCATGCTGTGAATTCTCAGAGTGTCTGAAGTGAAGGATAGTGTGTAACAGACTCCGCTTTAGAGACTTAGAGTCTTTTTTTGAGAGGTGGATTGTACAAAGCTAGGGGAGACAGTCCTGACCTGTCGTTTGGAGATTTTCTAGGTATAAATCAGAAGCAAAATGAATGGAAGTGAGAGGTGGAGGACCCTGTGGTGATCTCTGAAGACCACACAGGCAGTAAATGATGAACCTAATGTGGAAACTCATGTGCAATACCTGAACAATGTCTAGTTCAATGCACTTTCCTTCTGTTTAGTGTATGAGATGATCTCTTTTTTCCCCTCAAGATTCCCTTACAGGAACACCATTTCAAAGGAGGAAAACTGTTCTGGCTCCTCTTAATATAGAGTCCAAAACATGTGTTGGCATTCAATGAGCAGATCTCTAAAGCTTGTGTCCTCTACTAAGAAAAGTCCTAAGAAATGCCCTTTTGCATGGCAGAAACTGCTACCTTTTCTGTAGAGTGTTATAAGCTTCAGTGGAAGTCCTAAATAAAAATATGACCACCAGAAAAAAAAACTTGCAAAGCAAAAATTCAAGTATGGTGTAACAGTAATTTCTTGGCTAATTTAAAGAAGATAGCTTGTTGTTGTTTTACAGTTTTGCTTACTTTGAAATCTCAAGAGTTATAAATATGTAGAGGTATATTTTTACAGCAACAAGCTGTTAAAAAAGCTGTTAGGAAACATGTCCTGACTTTTAGTTATTTTTACTTTTTGGTTTTTTTTTCAGGAGATTTTCAGCCATTTTTTTCAGGAGATTTTCAGACATATTTTCTACCTTCCAGTTTAGTGCTATAGATGCTCTACCGTAAATGCACACAAGAAATAAAAGGAATGATCTAATTCCATATTGTCCTGAGATCTTACTAACACGTATGAATATGTATAGGTACATGTGCTATGTGCTGTTTAGGAACAATATGCTCTTCTGTGGGTGATTTTGTTGTGGAGAAGATGATATCTTTCAGCAGAGACAGAAACACTGGAATGCAGCACTGTAATCCGGCTTCTGCCACTGGCCTAATGATGAGCAATTCCCCGTTCCCTAAGCCTTCATATTCCCTCCTTCAAAGAGAAGATAATGAAACTGACCTTCTTTGTAAAGTGCTTTGAGATTTACTGATGAAAAGTACAGGAGAAGAGCAAGAGAACTTTAATTATTTGATGTAATTAAAAACTTAATGAAACTTAATGCTGTGCTGACGTAACATCAGCATTTTATTTGGGTTTTTGAGTGTTTTCTTTCCAGATTACCAAAGCAGTGGATAAGGTCTGAAGAAATAATCAGTTGGGAAGAAATAAATAGGTTTTAAAATTAATAGCAGTGTTAAATCATATAGCCTGAGGTCACAGCTATCTAACTGTTACAGCCAAGCTTTCACTTTCAGCGTTGGGTGTTAAGCCTAGGAAATCCTAGGCAGAAAACTTGAGGGACATCATGGAAATGGAAAAGTTTGGTTGTAGGACTGAACACAAACTGTCCTTTTAAACATATTCTGGAGAGAGCCTGGAAGTAAGGGCAGGACCTGGGCTCCTGGGATGCTTGTTGGGTCAGTGTCTATGTGTGTCTCAAGCATCGTGTGCTAAGGTTCCTTCTGCCAGCTCTGAGGGCTACATTGCCTTTGAAATGAAAGCTGTGATTTTCCTGTGGTCTATTTTATGCCAGCAGCTGAGGCCTGAGGGAGAGTAAACAAATCTCTCGAGACTTACGATAAAATCGCAAATGTCGAAACGGCTGCTTTAAGTCTGGTTCTCTGTAGGGAAATCCTTTCTCTACATAAGAGCAATTTACCATACAACTCGGGTACCCCAAAAAGCAGGGTAAGTTAGCCAGTATCTTGCCTCTAGGGCTGCTAATTTGAGATGAGTTAATATGTTGAAAATTCCTTCAGTTATACCCGTGTTAAAGCATAGCCACCGTGGTACAGAAATAATCTTAGAGATGGGAAGGTGTTAGAAAATAAGTTGTTGGAAGATACTTGGCCTACCTCCATGCTTTTTGACATTACTGGCAAGCTTGGCCTTGGACTTTCCCACTCAGTTCTTTAGCTACTCAAGTCTACTCATAAAATACTGGTCTACATGTCATTCCTATGGGATAGTTAGATTCATAAAAGAAGTTTTTGGAAGGGAGCAGTATCACCCTTAATAGTTGCCTCTCTTCAGCTGTAAACGAACCACTTTATTTTGGTCTGTGCTTGTGTTCAGTGCTGACACAAATCCTCTATTTCCTCTTCAGGCTCTTCACTGAGGTTGGCTTGAGGAGCTCTGTTTTCACTCTGAATTGCCTAGGATTACCTGTATCTACCTTGCATTACCTAAATCTCTAGCTGCATGGAGGATGGATTTCCTTTCCTGTTGTGCCTAGAACACCTTCAGCTCAGTAGTAAATACAACTCAGCTAAATTCTTAGCTCATTAGCTGGAACTTTTGACAGAAGCTATTTTTATTCAAACAAAGCCAACATTTCCAATATTTCTTCCTCATAACTAGATCAGTAAAATGGATGTGGCATGACACTAATGAGAAGGACTCTGAAACTTGATATGTTATAATAGTAGTGAGTAGTAAAATAAAACATAATAAAGATTAAAAAAAAGCAGGATAGCTTAGTAATATATTTTTGAAACTAACTCTGTTGACTCAGTTTTGATAAATACCTGCAGTTTAAACATAACTAGAGAGTTCTAGAAATGTCCTGTGGCTTATCAAACCTTCTTGCAATTACCTTACTGAGCAGAGAGCACTGTATATCAAATCTCTAAAGAATGTCAAACAAAATATATCAGAATTTTGCAAAGGAGAAAGATTTCCTGAAATAACCTTGATTACTCTTGCACAGCACTCTCTAACATTGAACTGGGACCTAATCTACTCACCTACCTGCAGTAGGCAGATAAGCCATCCTCCAGTATTGGTCCTTTCTAGCATATCACTGCCTTTGTTATTGGAGTTTTGATACTGCAAAATGCAGAATTTATTTCTCACAATGGTTGTCCACGACACATCAGAAATAGCCAGTGGTGAGGAGGAATTGATTTCAAACTAAAATGTCTTGTTCCTCTAGGAAAAATAACTTTTAGACATAGCTGGGGACTATGAAGTTGTCTTATCATGAAGGAAATATCAAGAAAACTTGATAGTGCAGCAATACTTCTATGGGATTCTTCCAGAACTACTGTAGGGTTTGCTTGCTTGGAGAAAGAAGAAGGGCATTTTGAGGATAATTAAACCTCCACTTTTCCTACAACATCTTAAGGTATGTAGTGGGTTAATAATACTTATTTGAGACAGTTATAGCTCTACTCCCCCTTAGACAGAGTAAAACCACCCACAGAAACTGCACCTCCCTGAGGAGCACACAGTTTCTAGGTTTCTGAGTCTTGTTCCCCACCACAGCATTTTGTACTTGCTGTCCTAGCTGTGCTATTGCAATTGAAAATGAAATGAGTTTCGAGAAACCTTCTTCTCTTCCGAAGAATAATATCACTTTGAGAAACAGAATCTGATACATATCTAGGGTTGATTTTGGTTGACTGAATTTTGCAGTAGTTTGAATTCAGCTGGTGCATTTGGGAAGGATTTGGAAGAGTGGAAGGAGAAGGTCCAAACTTACCACTTGATATTGTAAGAGCATTCATCATTCTAATATTTATGTGGCATTGCTAACTCAAATTAAAGATTAATCCCATCTGAAGCTACAGCAGCATTTAATTATCCTTTTTGTGTGTTATACACTTCTTTTATTCCGTAAACCTTAAATTTAATGCAAACTAAATTAAGTACCTGAAAATCCCCCATTAACCAGAGGTAATACATTAGCTGGGCTTTTGTAGTGAGATTAAATCTGAAGAGAGGAGTTCTTGAAAAGATGGTAAATGTTTATATGGCTTTAACAAGCCTTGCATACAGATTTTTCTCGCAATTTTTGTTACAAATGTGGTTTCTGCATCTTCATGCAAGTAATATAATAAAGACTTGGGGAAATATTTTTCTGAATTGCACAGTTTTTGCCCATACTCTGTTGCCACTAATGCTGCACTGCAGAAAGTGGAAACTAAGGAGCTTTAACTCCCTGTAAGAGTGGCTTGTGCATCCAGCACTAAGGGAGTGATGCCCTAAGGGAGGGACCTCACAGCAGTGGAGACCCTTCACCACCGTGTAGAATTAAATTTCACTCTAGACCTGCCCACAAAGGAGATTAAAACTGTCTTTGGAAATGCCATACTTTCTTAAATGTTGAGGGAATATTTCCTGTCCTGGTTCATGACTCTTACTGGCAATAACAAACATTTGATTTTCCCTTCAATCATGATTTTCCCTTGTCCAAGTTTTTTCTATCAGAGCAGGGATCTTCTGGGTCAGATTGAAAATTTATACAGTTTAAAATATTTGAAAAGTATTTTGCCCTGGCAAGTGGGATGAGCTCAGAGAGAGTCACCGGATCAGATCATTTGAGTGGTTGGAGCTAGTGGTTAGGAGAGAAGAGGGAAAAAGCGTGGAGAACGACGGTACCCAGACACAAAATGCTTCTGTGAAGAGTGATATCCAAAGCGGTTCCCTAGTTTCAGGGTCCAGGTCTTTGTTTTGTCCTCCCTTGTCCCCATATCTCATTTTGTATCAAACTGCTCTTCCAAACAAAGTTTCTTAAGGAGTTAAAATATTCAAACTAGACAAGTGTTTTACTAATTCATTGAAATATATTTATGAGCTTTTGCTTTTGAGGTTGATACTTGGACACTTAGAATGATACATTCATAAGAATGTTTCTGATATATTTATTTATTTAAACACTTCAGCATCCTGTGTGTGATTTTGGTTGGTTTTCCTTTAAAATAAAAGTTCCAAAGTAAGGGTTTACATTTTCATGGGGAAACCTCTACAGTTTTTTTTCCTTAAGAAACTATAGTAAAGAAAACATGTATACTGACAGAAACATGTCTCAGAAACATGTATCACCACCACAGGGTGGATTAGCTTCAGGACTCTCCACGGTGCAGCAGTAAGTGCAGTTCCACAGCACAGACAACTCACCAGCTTGATTTCTATTCTGAGTCTTGGAGGCCTCAAAATAAGTAAGAAAACATCACTGCACATAACAGAGGATGTAGCGCTACCTCTGGCAAGTCAGAGCGGACACAGTTTCTTCACAGACAGTGAGTGCATTCCTGAAAAGTCAGTGCTCATTTTTTGAAATGTCACTGGACATTCACACATTACTCACTTTTTCCCCCAGCTCAGAGTGAGAAGCATGTGTTCTTGAACTATTTTAGTTTAGTTTGTTCACTAATCGACATTTCTGGAAATAATAGAGATATAATCAAGATATAATCAAGATATAATCAAGATCACCTTCATTTTTTTCCTATTTCATTTTATATTATTTATTTTTGCTATTTTTGTTAATTTTATTTTTTCCCACTTACTGACTTTTAGTGCCATCCATTTATCACAGTTATTCACTGAAACTGTCAGGAGTTCTTGTGTTAAATATACTAGCATACTAACTACTAGCTTTGTCACATCCTTATGAGATCCCTGCCAGTCTGCGGTGCTCAGAATAGACAATATATGACAGAATATTACAACACAAGGTAGAAAGATCCAAACTTCCTCTTTCTGTGGTACCTTGTTTTTCCCAGTATTCAGTTAGATCATATTTACAGGTTTACAAGGTCTCCAAACAGTCTTTTCCTTACAGCATAGTTGGTCCAAGATCAAATATGTTGTGGAGAAAGAAGGAAAAACAGGCAAACAAAAAGAGACAAAACCATTATATGCCATAGAACTAGCCATTAAAACCTTCAAGCTCAGAAAATATCATCTGAGTCATTATTTTATTAAATAAAAGCATTATACTTTCTTTCCATTTCCTTGAGGTCAAGGGTGCAGAATGTTTATCCTGCTTGACCTGAAAATTCAGAAAAGCTAAAGCACTAAATATTTTTTTTAATTATTAAGTATTTAAAGAAGATTCTTCATCTTCATATATGTGACCTCTGCAGTTATCACAACAGAAGTTGTAGCCTGTTCCTCAGATATTCAGATGCCAGGATAAGGCAAACAGAGGCACTTGCCACCCTGTTTAATTGCAAACCTGATTAGGTTGGCAATTCTGCAAGTCTGCCTTTAGGGATGGCTATCAGAATGACCTTTATCAAGGTCCCTTTGGTGTCTTAAGCATGCTTTACGATAAGGGGATTATTCCTCCTTTTGTGCTGTCAAGGTGCATATTATGATGTGAGTGATAATGTTTCACTTTTAAGTTTTAGATATTTAGAACTAATGAAGCCTTTCCTCATTTATTCTAAAGGCAGCTGAGATGCAGATACTAGAAACACAGTATAAAAATACTATTTTCTTTATTACAGAAGTACTACAGAATGTCTAACATTATATATTAATTTTCCATTTCTGTTTTTTCTTTTTTTCACAAGATCCCCTGTGCTGAAGTTTCAGTATATATTTGCTATAGACTTATAGAAAAATGAATTAATAAAATGGTAATGAATAATTTTGCAATCAGGATGATTCATGATTGATGTTCCTGTGATGTTCCCTAATGCTCTGCTGCAGAATCTCTTGACTGAACTTGCTCGGTGCAGAATGAGAAAATATAGCTGCATGAACTTACAGAGACACATGGATTAGGAGTTATGCTGCTGAAGGTTTTACATTTGGACTCGATCGTCTTAAAAGTGTTTTTGAACAATAATGATTCTAAGATTCTGTGATTCTGTGATTAGAGCAGGGTCACACTGACTTTTTTCTCAAAGATCTGTGAAGGCTAGTGTACCGGCTACTTTTGCAAGGTCAGGGATGAAGTGTGATAAATAAATCAGAAGGGAAGATTTTTTTCTTGCAAAATTGTCTGAAGGAGAATTACATTGTTCCAATGCTAGAAAAAAAGATGTTTCAAGACCCAAATCTCTTTTCCATTGTAAGTAAAAGGATTATTGACAGGTGTAATCAGTTATGGATTGAATAGATACAGAAATATAAAAAATAAATATGTGCACATATGTTTAATTTTGTGGTTTTCCCAAGTTCTTTGACATTATGCTGTGTATTTCCAGTTTGTTCACATTCAAACTAACTATGTTATCTAAACTGCTCAGATTTTATTGGAAACTAGGCCCTCAACAGAAAACAAGAAAATATATTTTCAATCTGTTTTTATATTATGTATTTCTGTATTTATCTAAGGAATGCTTAGTCTGATATCAAGACTTTCCTTAATCCTATTATTTAGATACAAAATGAGCTAGTTTTGTGCTTGAGGGAAATATTTTATTTGCAAATTTCCTTTTTTTTTCTCACTTATATTGTCCAAAATAGTCACTAAATGGGGAAGTTTAGATCACCATTTCCATTTTGTGCTGTGATGTTACACTTCATTTTCTTTCCCCACCAAGTGATATTGATCTTTTCCTCCTTTCCTCGTGTGCAGAAATCAGTGTAGAATTTCCTGTACTGCTCTACAGCTGTAATTTTTGCAGTTAAAGCAATTTACTGACAACTAATATCACTGCTGGTTTCTTCACTTCCTTTTCTACTGATCTATAAAATATTTCAACTTTTAATATCAACAGCCAGGGAAATATCTCTTTAATGAAAGATGATTGCTATGATCTTTGTTTCCTCCTAACTGAGAGCTTGCAAGCCTCTGTGTATCAGTCTAGTGTGTCATGTTCTTTCTTTCAAGATGAAATGCAGAAGATTGAACATTTTTTGAAATTCATATATATTAAGGGTTATTTTGCCTTCACAGTAAGACATCAATAACTATGCATCCATCATGGTATTTGTGAATTTCCCTGTCTTGTTTGATCTCATTTTTTATTGTCCCAATAGTACATTGGAAATTGATAACTATCAAGCGCTTTGCTCAACCCACCACAAGTCATGTAATGGCTTTTATGTGATCCTCATAGCAGATATTAATTCCTTCCTTTGCGAGGAGAGGAGATTTCAGAAAACTGAAACTTATCTAGATTTTCAAATAATACTGAAACACATGACACCAGTTGTGTGGTCCACAGGCAGCACAAACTGCAATGCTGAAAATGTGTGCTTGCAACGTGGCTGCTCGAGTCCAAACTGAAGCCTGTGATTATTCTAGAATTCTACTCCCCGGTGCAAAGATTTTTAGAAGACCCTTCTTAGAGATTTCTCTATTATTATAGTGGTCTCTTTTCAGCATAAATGGATTGCTGTTATCTTCCCAAAAACGATGACAGTGGCCATTCGTAGTAAGAAGTTAGATATGAGATCTCATGGACACCATTAAGAACCATGTCTGTTTATACTCCACGGTTTCGCACAAAGTCATTTAACTGTACTGTCTGTATATCTTTTACTTTTCTCTAGACCAGAGAGAAGTGTTGCTCTGTGCTAGTAAGCTCTCAATGCATGAGCTTCTTGGGTACACTTTATGCTGTCTCTACCCATCAAAGATACTGTTCTTTTTTGCACTGTCATATCTACAGGGTTTGTTCCAAAGGAATGCTGCAATTTTAGAATAATTGACACAATTTTTCCATTTTATTGTAAAGGTAGTTTAGTTGAACTTTTAAGGGTCATGGGATAGACATGCACTCCCAATCAGGTTTATTCGTATTGCCATTTTTTAAGGCTCTTTTTGCCAGGTTTCATTCGATCTGTAACATAAATAGTACTGGCCAGTGAAATGGTGTCTGTGTTACCACTCAGAACAAGTAAAAGAACTGATTTTGCAAATGTTCCCAAAATAAACAGACTACTTGTGTAAAAGGGGGAAAAATGACAAATTATTTAAAAAAAAAAAAAAAGAAGAAGAGTTTCTTAGTCTGTTGGTTAGTTTATGTGTTTGTTTGTCTTTCCTGATGCATAACCAAGTCTCCAGGAGGCAGGCAATACAGGTGCACTGGGCCCAGTCTCTCAAGTTTCTCATGCTTGAAACTTCCACTGAGCACCACAAAAAATTCCCAGATGGGTCGGAGAAGAGAGACAGATTTTTTTTTTTTTTTTTTTTTTGCCATCAGATGACTCGTCTACTGCTGCTTCCACCTTGCACTATCTGGCTAATATCTTTTGGGGACTATGTAACATCTGTGGAAATACGCTTTTCAAGTTTGTTCTTTCTAGTCTTCTCTGGGAGGAAGGAAAGAGTACTCAAGACTTGGAGCAGCCTTCAGTCCCCTCACAGACTTTGGACCTCCCAAATGGGGTATAGTAGAACTTTCTTTTTTTTTTTTTTTTTAAAAAAAAAGAGATCTGTGTGAATCAAAAGGGGAAAGTAAAAGCTGGAATTTATTAGTCAGGAGGACATCTAAAAAGGCAAGAGAGTGACTTTATTAACTTAGAAAAATAAACAACAAATTACATGTAAATAGGTTTATAATGTTATAATTGTTCACATTAATTTCAGCAAAAATTTGATTCCCTCCTTTTCTCAAGCCTATACTCTCTGTATTTGGTGCCGTTCACTGTCTGTGGTGAGAATCTGAGTTATCAGAGCCAATTTCAATTCAAAATCCAAACATAAGCAATGGTTTGTGAGTTTGCTATTCCTTTGAGGCTCACCCAACTCCAATTTTGTTCTATCCCTCCAGGGGAAGCATTTTCTCTTTGAAGTTGCAGTCTGTCCCACTGCACTGTGGGATATAGGTTTAGGTTCTCCTCTAGGCTATCTCATCCTAGGGCATTTTATGTATCATCCCATCACATTACACTAAAACAGAGATGATCTCTGAAGAGATGAAGTTGCAAGTGCAGAGTTGTTAGGAACCTGGAAGTCTGGAAAACATTCAGTTCTACAAGTGTCTCTGTCTAAATTAACATTTAAAATCAAAAGCATTGTGAACTTAATTAGTCCAGATGTTTCAAGGTGTAATACTAATGTTGATTTATCTTCCTTTTTTTCCCCTAACTTAATCTTGAAATTATCATGAGAAAGATGGTTACCAGAATGTGATTACTTGTACTGTTTTCTTGTTGACATGTGCCACAGGCAAGAACAAGCCTTTGAAGAGAATTGTTTCTTTTTGAGAACAAAGATAAACTACTGTAAACTAATTGCTAAGTTGCAGCACACTAGGTAAAGTATGGCATTAAGAGTTTGAAAATATTTTATTTGAAAAAAAAAAGTGAGCATGCTCTAAAAGTATAGACGACCAGTTACAGTAGCCGTCATAGAGTTGTACACGTCGATCCACTGTGTTAAATGTTGTATAAATAAAGGCTAGTCCAACCCTAGTATCCTGAATTCTAAAATAATAATAATAATGAGATAAAGGACAAATTTTTTTAGTGTTACAGAAAGCTGCTGCGAAGGTAAATAGACTATCACGTAATGCAAAACTAGGGGTTGAAAATGTAACACAGATAAAAACACTAACATTATGAGCACCCAGGGATATTTTACTCTACTCTGAACAATGTGATATGTCTACATGATATCCCTGGGCTTAAGTGTGGATACAAAAGCCAAGACCTCTTGTGACCGCAGTACTCTGGTGTGTGTTCAGAACATTGGCTCAAAAGCAATAATCTCTAAGAGTATTGCTGGTTGAGCTAGCTTTGACAGCCTGATTTCTGAGTTGTTCATAAATCATGAGTGAAGCCATATTGTGTTTATCAACAATTCCCCATAGATTAAGACACTGTAAGGATGTGATCCCCAAGTCTATTTTCTTTCTTCTTTTTTCTTTTTTTTTTTCTTCCAGAAGAATAAGACATGTGCAATGTTCTGTTAGAAATGCTGTAATTTTTTCAGATACACAATGCAGTTCATAATCCCTTTTTGAAATATTTTTTAATGATTTCATTTTGTGCAACTGGTTTGAAAGTTTATCTTCTCAGTTTTTTTAGTGTTGCAAAAATAAATACAACTATCTTCCCCAGTAGGAAGATAGAATGTGAAAGTTGAAGAAGAGAGAATGTGAGAAAATACTCTTTCTGCCCTATATTTTCCATTTTCTTTTCTTTATTATCACTTCCTGTCAAATTTGTGTTTGCATACAGGAGTAATCGTTAAAGCTGAATCAGAAATGTCATTCAAGCATACTTTAAGACAACTCAGATAGGCCAACATCTTCAGAAATAGGTAGTGGTTGTTGACTAGTTAGGGGCATTCTTTTCATAAAGAAAGTGCTTGTTTCCATGACAGGGCACTCTGCTTTGTCTTCAGCCTCCCAGATATCACCATTTTTTGAAGTCTTATCTGCAAGTATCCTACAACTCCAAGCCTCACTTCCTTTTTCTTCACTCCATTAAAAAAGGCCTATTTTGAAAGGAATAAGAAATTTCTTTAGATCCACATTTTAGCTGAATCAAAAAACTCACTCATTTTATAAGAGCAAATACTATCTAAAAAAAGCAAAACAAAAAGACACAAAACAAACAAACAAACAAACAAACCAGCAACCCTGGAGCTTCTGTATGAGCTCAGATCACTGAGGGGCTATAATAGGGTCTGAGACCTATTTAAGGCAGACTGTCTTCCTGATTCTTTCATTCCCTTGACAAAGGAGCTGGGGAAAGTCAGATGAATGGTTTGTGTGCCACTGACTCTCTGCTAAAGTATGTGCTAAAGCAAGGGGGTCATTTCACCATCTGTTGATATCTTTGAGAGCATTTTGCTCTTCATGTAGGTTTACTAAGGCTGGCCTTTATCCTTTATAATCTTCACAGTTTTGTCAGCTCTCAGTAAACTGCACTTCACAGTAGTATCTCTATATACTACCTACCTTTCATCTAAAGAAATCAAAGTGTTCAGAAGCAAATTAAATCTTTGCTGTATCTGCTGGCATATTTCCTGTAAGATTTGTTTTGCTGTAATTAAGGCAGCTTTTGATACCCTTGATCCGTTGGGATACTTCAGCTTTATATAAGCAGCTGTGGGGTCCAGATAATTCCACATTTTTTTTTGGCAAAATTCCATGTTGAAATGATGAAGATTTTACCTTAAAATTCTCCCTCTCCTCCTCCACAACATGTTATTTTATGCTGCACGTTACTTTATGCCACTTCTGGAACAGGCAATAAATGAAAACTACCACCCTTGTTGCCTTGTTTGGATGCGGCAACATATCGCCCTCTGAGCTTACCCAGCCACACAATTATCCCTAAATTAAAAAAGAGAGAGGGAGAGCAAAGAAAAACAAGAATGCAGGGTGGGTGGGAATTGGCTGATAGGAAAGCAGCTGGCATATTAAAAACAGACAACTGAAGATGGAACGACACACGGATGCGGCCTTGCCAAATCCCTACAGGCGGGAAAATGCCAACTAGATTTCAATGAATAAGCAATTAACATTATATTAGATTACTGCAAATAAACACTGATTTGGTAAGAAGCCAGGTAAATCACTCAAAATGGAGAATAGGGGAACCCAGATGGGGTAGTCTGCAAAAATTCAAACCAAAGCCATTTTGTCTGGACTGTTGGTTTTACAAAATCACTATCAGGATCAGTCAGTAGCTGAATGTTGTTGATATAAATCCATGTGCCCAGATGCTCCACAGAGGTGAATTTGGGAGCATTTCAATTAAATTAGTGCAATTAGGATGATTTCCACCAGCCAATCTGGCTCTAGAGACCCAACACACATTTTATGGTTTAATACCACTGCCAGTTAAGCCTTCCAAACACTTTGGAAAATTTAACAAGCAAACAGAAGGCAAGGGAAAAACAGAAGCAATGGAGATGTGTGTATGAATAGACAGACTGGAGAAGAAGATCATGGGGACAAAAGCAAGATAAATTGTTGTATAGTGTCCATCATCCACCATGGCCCAATAAATACTACAGCTCTGCTTCAGTTTCGGGTATCAGGGAACTGAGCTGAAGTTCTAGGATGAGTGTATTGCTTTCTTGTTTCACATTCCTCTCAAAACTTTGACCTTCCCAATAAAGGCAATAAAGTTTGCTTTTAATTTTACCAGAAAAGAGACGTTGCAAGGCAGTCACATGAGTCCAGGAACTTGTTACCCACTCACCTTGCTACTGTCTTGCTCTCCCTATGTCTTGGTCCTTGATCAAGGCCTAAGGAGAGTTGCACAAAAGAGGTGCTTCCCTGGGGAAAAACAGAACAGAAAAAAAGAAAGAGATTTCTCCATTTTCTATGACTAAACAAGTTAGTCAGGAAAGCAGCAAAAATGAGCAAACTATGTTTTTCTCCTGGAATTCTGTAGTGTCTTAGACAATATTCCGGTCTATAAGCAGATCTTTAAGATGCTATGGTAAAGAGTTTTGAGCATATAATGTTTTTGACCATATAATGAAGTTTAGAGATGAGTTCTAAATATCCTTTAAGTATCCTTTAAGTCCTTTATTTTATTTTGGGGAAGAGCTACACTGAAAATGCATTTTGTTTGCTAGAAAACACATCTCTGTTCTTCTCCAAAAAGGCGTCCATTACACTATGCACTTTGTGGAGCGAACACCTCTGCCTCAGCGACCGAAAATGGAACCTCTGCTACATAATTTACACTAAATAATCTAGATATCCATTTGCTTAATTTGGCTTCCTCTGAAACTGCATCTCCTGTTATCCAGATGGAATATCTCAGGGACACCCCAAACAGCATTGGTCTACCATACTTCATGGCTTTCAAGCCACTGGAGATACTATGTCCTGTGTAGAGATAAATCTGCCTGTCTCCCTTTATCTAGTTCCTGTCTTCAGTATAGAGTCTGACTGGAATAGAAGGAAAGAAGATTACATCAGCTCAAAAACTTTCCTGTGACTAAGCAGGTGCAGGTGTTTGCTTAGGCAAAATTCAAATTCATCAAGTTGGAAGTGAGCAAGCAGAAGCTGGGGGAAAAGAGATAATAGGAATTTCCAATGGAATTCAGAACATTTTTTCAGCTATTTTAGTTCTTGTTTTGATTGGAATGTCCTCAAATTATTAGACTTTTTGCCTAATCCTTCTTTCCTGCCCCCACCTCTCCTTGCCCCCATTGCTTTCATAATACACAGGGGAAAAGAAAAAAAAAAGTGGTGTGCATTGACTCAGAGACCAGATATTCATGTGCTAGAATCATAGCTGAGTATTTGACAAGAAGATTCTTCCTGTAACAAACCTTTTGCTGTTTGACCGACTTCTGTTATAGGAGTCAAGTGCTTTGGTCAAAACATAGTGTTTAGTTTCAAATGCAACAGGTCAAATGCCATATTTTCAGCTCGAATACCTGAAGTTGCATCAACTCCGTAGTTTTTCCTTAAACAGATGTAATATTGATTTTTTGCTAAGAAATGCACTAAGTTTTGCAAATGATTAAATCAGATTTTTGATGGTTGTCTCAAAACTATTTTAAAAATCTCAAAATTAAATCTTCTCATTCAGGACAATAAAAATACGCACTTTTTAATAATAGAACAACATCTTTTTTTTTTAATTATCATTTCTTATTGCACCTTTGAAATTGAATGTCCATAGTATATCACAAAGTTATCTTCTAGTATTGATCATCTAATGCATGAAATAACTTTCAAATTTAGGGGTAAACAAGAAAGAAAAGTTCGTTGGCCTCAAATCACATCTATTTTTATGATAGTTTTATCAGTCATTTTAACAATAGACATGATTCCTTCCCACAAACCTACAAGTCATAACCATAATATCATGGTAAAAGGTCATTCCTGTTCTGTTCCTCACTTTTTACAGTTTTCAGGTGTCAAGTATAACATCCCTGTAAAATGTTAATCCTGTTGGAATTTGCTTTTTTGTTTCTTCCCACCCACCAAGAATTATATAGAATATCAAATATTGAACAATGACTGTGTTTGAACATGTACTGTTCACTGTGTTATGCTGACTTTTTGGGTTAACTACTGACCAACATCTACTGCCTAGTATGATTTCTTCTCAGATACCTGACGTCATTGCCTGTTTATCACATCAGCAAACTGGAACAACTTTGTTTTGGTACTTGACATCGGTTTTATACTGTTCGAAGGAAACAACATGTCTTAGGAACTGGAAAAACAGCTGAGGCAAGACCTGTTTTGATTTAAGCATGATGGGAATGTAGAGACATGTCACAAGTGTGGCATGCTGAGATAGTAAAGTCAATACTGTGCAAAAGTCAAAATGAATTGCAGCAGGATTTAAAAGAAAAGTCATCTTTTAACAAGGAAGAAAGGAATAATGCAAATGAGATATGAACCTTCCTAGGACTAAAAATCTGAATATTTGCAAAATTATATCAGTGTAAGGAATTACACCTCATTCTGCCCCACACACATTTGTTACCACAACTACCTAGTATTGTATTTTAAATCTCGGACAATTGTTCTCCTCCTAAAGCTCGTAAAAAATGGCTATATTGAATTCACATCTAATCTATGCATTCTAGAGGCCCATCTCTAAAATTGTCAAGTTGGTAGTTCCTAGAGAACTGATATTCTCTCTCATCTACTCCCAGTCACTATCAATTTATAATTCAGAAATTTCCTAGACTGGAGGTAAATAATGTGTTGTCTGTAATACTCAAAGTATTTATCTTCTCTAAAATTGCCCTTGCAAATTTTTTTTTAATCCCCATAAACTTTAGCATCTCCAACATCCCCCAGTAAGGAGTTCCACAACATAATCACATGGAGGTGGTACATTCTTGCTTTCTATTTTATCGGGGGAAATTCTGTATTTATCCATCCGTGGTGACTACTGCTGGTTTTTCAGTGTATGAGAAACACTGAAACACTTCACTTCTTTCTCTTTCTTCATGGACTTGAGGGAGAATATGCATCTGGGGCACTACCTTTTACATCCTTAGTAGTCTGTCTGCTTCAGTTTAATACAACTGAAAATTTGATCTGCTTCAGAGGGCTTTTAGTTGTCATGGTTCTGTGCTGTGAGGTCTCTCTCTAACCCTTCTCTCAGGCACTGAAGAAAGATGGGACACTGGTTGACCAGATCCTCGTATTTGAGTATTAGGAAGAGTCCTTTCTCCCAGGTGGTTATGTAATACCTAAGTGGTTAGTAATAGTTGCCCAACAGTAGACTGATTACTGGCTTCCTGTTTGGGAAGATTTCTTCACAAGTTGAAAAGACTGGGGTCCACCTGCAGAGCAGGACCTGCAAGAGCAGGTCCACCTGCTCTTGCTACCTTCTTGTCTTTGCAGATGGTAGCACCCTTCTCTGACTAGAGGCTTCCTGAGGATTGCTGGCACACTGCCCTGGCTGTAAATAAGGAGCACCAGTGAGGAGGTATTGGTGAAGTGTGGTTGTCTGTACCACTAGGGAGACAGACTAGGTGGCCTTAAATCCTTATTCCTACTAGTCTTAATGTACGTGAAATGGAGTAGGTAGATACATACTGCCCTCACTTTGAAGTAAAATATGTAAATACTATTTCTTTATCTTTATTATATTATGTCCTATTCAGCATTATTCTTCATTTGGGAAAGGGTGAGTAGTTGTCTCCAGAATAAAACGAGAGAAAAATAAAATAAAAAAACCCTTGTAATACTGGAGAAAGATATAGCATAAAAAACATCCCATGGATTCATAAAAAAATACTAGCATCTATTTTTTTTCATGATAAATTACCTTTAGAACATAAGAACCCAATTATATGGGTTTCATGCAATGTAGGGAAAAAATGAGCTAGGTAATATATTGTTTTCTTCCATTTAAACTTTTTATCCAAGTATAGTACTTTATAGATTTAAAAACACACAGAGAAGGTGTTATGATCACTAATATCTTCATTGTAGTGAAATAAATTAAAATATACTGGCTTTAAAAACTGGTACTTTTTTTTTCTTCCTGATTTTATATCTGGTATACTGTTTGGGGTTTTTTTTGTTTGTTTGTTTGTTTTACTTTTTGCTTGTTTATTTTGTTGATTAGTTGTTTTTTGTGGCATCTGGAGTTTTGCCACTGATAGCAGAGTATATTGTTCCATAACTAATTGTATCATTCCAGATACTTCATGAGAATAAAATACATTCTCATTTACAGGAATTTAGAGGAATTTAAGAAAGACAATGAAATTATGCTTTGCAGACTTCAGAATCATGCACAGACAGATTTATTCTGTCACTAAAAGGGTTCACGGAATCTGGAAGAAAGCTCAGTGGAACATGTTCTAGAGCTCAATCAGTCAGTGTGGGACTACCAGGGTGCTTTCAATAATTCATTTGTAAAGTTGAATTGTGTTAAGTGCCTCAATGCTGTTATATGTATTAGTTTGTTTGTATTACGAAAAATGACAGCTTTAAGTTTGTTTTTGATGATGCTGCTCTCCCAAGACTTCAGTGAAACTAGGGAAAGAGTGAGGAACTTAAGGTGTTGAGATGTTCCTCAAGACTCAAAATTACTGAAAAGCATATGTAAATATGCAAAGATGATTTTCTGACAAATTCTTCCATTCTGACAAATGGAAGAAACAAGAGTAGAGTGCCACAGAGCAGTTTTAGAGAACATACCTCTTTGTCAGGAAGCTCACATATCTGTAAGAATCCCAGAATCTAATGTGCTGTGCATGCGACCCATGATAGCACTTACTCAACGCATCAAACCTGTGGGCCATCAAAATGCTGTGGCCTCGCTAAAAAGATGATGTTCCTCAGATTAATCGCATTGTGCCTATCTGCTCTCATGCTTTATTAGGGTGAAGATAGCCTGAAGCCTGAAACTGCAGTTTCGGCTTAGGGTGTTTCCCTGATAGTTTCAGTCAAACCAATGGAAATAAGAGTTCAATATCAATTTCTTGTGCCACCTTCTCTAAGCTTCTTTAAAACTATGCTGAGACTAAGCGACATCAGGTTAGTACTGAGACTAAGTGACTTCAGTTTGGGTTGGCCTCTCCTCTCCTCTCCTCTCCTCTCCTCTCCTCTCCTCTCCTCTCCTCTCCTCTCCTCTCCTCTTCTTTCTCTTTCTCTCTCTCCTTAGATATGCCATTCTGTGCTTACAGTATTCACATTTTTCTGAAACAGAGGAATACAAGTAAGTCTAGGACCTCGGACTCATGATCAACCAATAAGATCTATCAATAAGAATCCATCTGTATGAAAAACATCTACCAAAAAAATGAAAATACCTACAGGTGTCTATAAATAAATAAATAATCTTTATTTATCCTTAGCCTGGAATGGAACTTTTGAACAGGTTTGCTCCTGCTCCAACCAAAGCACACTATCTAATTCTGACCTATAAACAGCACCATCTAGTGTTCCGAAATATAATATTTTATACCCTTGGGAAATCAATCGCTAGCCGATCCTGGAAATGGTGTTGCAGTTAGATATTACAGTAAATTAGTTAATCTACAGATCATTTTAATTTGCATAATAAAACTATAGCATCCTATCTGATTTGGTAATAATCATTAACTTTGAAATGAAATAAATGATTCAGAAAACAAGCAGCTCCTCTGCCACTGCGAACACAGTAACTTCACTAAAACCACTGGAGTCAGAACACAAGCCATAATCTGTCATAGGCAAAGAAGATGTGTACAGACCTGGTGGGAATGAAGTGTGAAATGAAACTCATAAACACTGCACTAAATTGCAATTACTGTTTGTAGTGCTAAATAGTGAATTCACATATGGGAAAATCTTTATTCAAATTTCAGGAAGTTTTAAATGTGAAAACAACCTGGAAGCTTAAGTTGAAATCTCTTTTGATGAGACTGGAGTTCTGTTGCTGTAGATTTTTAATTTTTCCCCCTAAAATTAGGTCATTTGTTTTTTTTTCTCTGGTTCTTTTGGAGCTATTAGTCTTTTTGACATACCCTCACACGAATGATTTACATTTTCTTTAACTATGAAGTGCAGATGTAATCCAGAAGACAGGTAGGTCTGTGCTGAAAACAACCCAAAACGTCACTTTCACTAATTTCAAGGGATATTTGTCTCTCTGGAAAAATTACAGAGATGAAAAGATGCCTTAGATCCAACAAGGAATGTATTTCTCCAACAACAAAACAGGACTGATGGGTCTCTGAAGAACAGCTTTTTTACTAGGTCTTACTACCTTCTTACTTTCTATTTCTCTTTAGAAGTGATTTGTACCCACATCTGGTTCATATTTCAAAACTTTTTATCATGCTTTAACCTCCACAAACATAGGAAAGCTGTAATATCTGAGGATGGTGACTTTGCAGTATTAGAAACAGGTAAAAAGAAAATAAGTCAAGTGAAAAAACAAATTAAACGAGCATCCCAGTGGATTACTTCTATCAAAGTAAATTGGAAAAACTTTTGTTTGATTTCCCATGACAAAATTTTCATTGCAATTATTATAAATGCTCCTAATGTACTGTACTTTTGAGGTGAGTCATATGTTTTGTAATTTTTATATTAGTGATTTCAAGGATTTTATTAGTCCAAGATATTCATTTCTATGAGCCCACAGAAAGTTATCTGTACTCTTTGCTTTGCATACTTTGTTTTTGCTCCCCTGGATCCTCTCTCTCTTTCTCTCTTTCTCTCTTTCTTTCTCTCTCTTTCTCTCTCTTTCTCTCTTTCTCTCTTTCTTTCTCTCTCACTTTCTCTCTCTCTCTCTCTTTCTCTCTTTCTCTCTTTCTCTCTTTTTCTTTTTCTTTCTCTCTTTTTCTTTCTCTCTTTCTCTCTTTCTCTCTCTCTCTTTCTCTCTCTCTCTCTTTCTCTCTTTCTCTCTCTCTCTTTCTTTCTCTCTCTCTCTCTTTCTCTCTCTCTTTCTCTCTCTTTCTTCTTTTCTTTTCTTTTCTTTTCTTTTCTTTTCTTTTCTTTTCTTTTCTTTTCTTTTCTTTTCTTTTCTTT
>JAWLRI010000829.1:2885348-2898890 GCA_034781795.1 Crypturellus tataupa
GCATCAGAGCAGGGAAAAGCAAGAGAAACAACCGGAGCTGGTTCCTCAAACCTGTCTGAATGCTAGGTTAAGGAAAGGACAAACCTATATCAAGCTGAATTTTAATCTCTCAGTCTCCTTGCTGGCTTAATAATTTACATTTTGCTTTCATTAAGAACAGACGTAGCCTCCAAAGCTCAGGAACATACCTGGAATGTTCCCTACCTGCTTCAAAAACACACCCATGTGGATCATAACTCTTTCATTTTGCATCTAAGCCTTTGTTCTGGTCCCTGTACTCGAGTCCCATGGAAAACAAACAAAAAAAAAGAACAGAGTTAGGCTGTTCAGAGCGCAATCCCCATCACTTAAGCTCCAGGAAATCTGTCTGATGTGATGGTTACTGCAGGGAACCAAGCAATCCAGCTCAGGAGGATGTGGAGGGCAAAGCCCTGAGCTATCAATATTGTGTTGACTCCCAAGAGGTAGGGTGAAGGTTAGCATTTTGGAGTAATCAAGTCTCAGCTTTGCGACTGAAAACTGATTTTTTTGGTCACCACCTTATACTCACTCTCCAGGATAAATTCTGAGTTTTGTGTAAATGACACTGGTGAGGTCTGGTGTGCTGCTTTGTATGGCTTGACTGAGGTTTTTGCTTCTCTGACATTTGCTGTAAGATACCCCACAGAAATTGTTACTGTTTTAAAATTAAATTTTCAAATGCAGCTTGCCTGATTACCTTTGGCGTTATAAGGTGTGTGCTATAGGATTTCAGTGTTATTCCATGCTTCAGGAAATCTTGTCCTTATTTGTTTCCTCACAACCCTGTATTGACTGTGCATTCATGCCCACTCCATAGTTGCCATTTCCATTTCTGCTTAAAGAAAAGAAAAAGGAAAAAACATATCTCTCGTGTAGTAAAACCACGGGAAAACTTTGTGGTGACAGTAACAGATGCTTAAGCATATGCTTAATTTTCACAAATAATAGTGCTGTCCATATTGAGATCTAGATCTGATTCAGAATTTGTTATATGGAAAGATTTGAAGGTTGAATACAGATTTCCACAAAATAAACTTACGGGATGTTAATAGCTCGGGGGAAATCTTCCTCAATATGCTTTTCCTTTACAGTGACAGAAGAGGTCAAAAAAGTGATGGAGTTTTAAGCATTTTTATAATCTCACATTCAACTCATGTAGATCTTTTTTTCCATTAATATCTGAACTGATGCGTGTGTCCTCATGCACGGACATTCTCTGCTGGAAAAGGGACACAGGAATGAAGCGGATCCCAGGAAACACCAGGGAAATGTCAGAAAGTATAAAAGAATAAGATCTGCTTTGTGACCCCCAGTGTCTGCAGTCAGAGAAGCAGAGCGTCCCTGCCTTGGAAGGCAAAGACTGAAATGTGTTTGGATGCTGTGCGTATAGTAGCCATAAGAACATCACTGTTTGTATCAGCTCTGCCAAAATGCATGGATTCATTCCTGTGCCAAAATCCACTGGGCAAATAGTGCGCTGAGGCTGATTCTTGACTCTTTTTGTGTCCATGGTTAGCATTATTTCCCATTTCAGCCTCTGAAGGCCCACGTTGCCCATTTGTCCGGTGGTTTTGTGCCTCCCTGGAGCATGTTCTCTGTGTAAAAATTGGTTTCTTTCATCTTGTGTCTAATCAGCCCCTGTCACAAGGGGGCCCTGAAACTTGACTAAAGTTTTCAGGCAAGAATTTAAAGTTGTGGTAAATGAAATATTATTGATTGTAACACCAATTTTGCCCTTTTTTTTTTTTAATGGGATTTGGTTTTGGGGTTTTTTTGTTGTTTTCCTATATTCATGTGACACATTCCTGCTGGGTCTGAGGTTTAACTTTGTCTCTGACCGTTGGTGAGAAACCACTCTCCAAATTTCTCTCAAACTTTTTGCCTTTTTTAAGATCTTTCTACTGAAAATGGAACTGGCTAAAGTACAGGGCAAAAGTCCAGCAGCTGTTAACTTGTTAAAAAAAGCAAGGCAAAAAAAAAGAAAAAAAAAAAAAAAGAAGAAGAAGAACTGTATTTCTTACTGTATTGCTTTGACTCCAAATGCCCAAGGGAGAATCTGAGAGATTAAAAATATCTCTGATACCAAGCCAAATTGTACAACAGGATTAGCTAAAAATGTATTACAATTTCTAAAGTGCACTGCACATGCTATTTCCTGGAGAGTTTGCAAGGAGAAAAACGGTTAGTAGTTTCTTTTCTGAAATTCCAGCACTGTCAAATAAAATAGGCTTTATATTATCCACCAGTGTTGAATGTGTCAGTTTGAGCTGTTCTTTTAAATGTTTGCAAAGTTAACACAGGGTTTGGAAACAGAGAGATATAAGGTCAGAGTTTCAGATGGGGTAAATCATCACTGCCTGATTTCTGTAGCATAAATCTTAAGAGAACTACACTAAAAAAAAAATAAATTAAATTAAAAAAAGGTTATAGAAGGTACAGAGTGAGTTATTTGGCAGAAACTTCGATTGAGATAAGCTCTGAGGGACATAAGACGGGTTTCAGCTTAATTCTAAAGATGAACATCTATATAGTCACAAAAAAACCCACAGACATTGTCTGAAAATTAGATGCTTTTATAACTTCTGAGGAGAGGGCAGTAAGTCATAGGAAAAAAAATTGAGGATATCTGTCTTATGAAATTTAAAATTTAAATATATTTATCAGGAACAATGTTTTACACAATATGTCTAAGAAATTGTTTATTTTTTAATATTCTTGTGTATAAAACACTAACTGGCATATAACTTTTAAAATGGATATAACATCATGACATTATGACAGGCTGGTTAGCAAATGTAACACTGAGACATCTGTCTAATAGAAAGTCGTCAACAGAGCCTACAGCAGGGTGATAACAATTTCTGTTCTACTGCCTTACTTGTGTGCTGCAATGCTTTAGTTTGGAAGATGTAAAGTTAAAGCAATCCTCACCAGTGTGGATACAACACACTGAGATCCAGCTCTGAGATCCACCTTGGGAGATTTTCTACACTAATTTTTTGAAAATACTTTTATTGACAGGTAAAAACCTGGTGGGGAGGGGAAGAGTGGGGGGGAGGATGGAAGAGTGTTTGCATTAAAACAAATACTTTTATTATTTCATTTTATAAATAAAATTACAAATACGGTCTGAATTTGCTAAACTTGCAGCAGAAAATTATTTGCCAAGCTTCACGAATACCATTTTTCTGTGGTAGCCATTAGATAAACTTCTCTTACAAAGGACTACAAAGCACATCTGTGAAAAGCTTAGGCTATTGTCTTTATGAGGAGTAAAAATAAGACTGAAGAGTAAAGGTGACATCTGTAAAGACTACCAGGAAATAGACTCTTGGAATTGGATTCAGTTTTTTTGATTTAGTTTGTGATGGACATGACAACTGATGAAAAAGTTGGATAAATTCAGTAGCTGCAGCAAGAATATGGAAAGAAAATTTTGCAAGACTCTTGTCAACCCAGTCAGTTTTCATTAACTTGTGCAGCTAGATTCATAGATGCATGAATTCAATGATGAGTCAGCTCAGAGAGCCTTATGGCCCATGCATGAGGAATAACAGTCATGGTTTATAGTGTAGTTGAGGTTCTCACCCTGCCTTTCTGTCTCATGATGGAATCTAAGGAAACTTTGCTAGTTTTCTCTACTTACCTGTGTTCAGAGTGCTTTCTAAGTGCAAAAGGTAGCATCATATATTTTGGATTTATCTTGTTTAGTATATATAAAACACGCTCATGCCTCTTCAATCTGGCTATACAATAATGCATAATAATCTTATAATTTGATTCCCAGATGGAATTATGAGTCACGCCAATCATGAATGCTGGTGTTTTAGAAGTCTTGGAGTGGCAGCAGCAAATGGAGAACACCAAATTGCCCATTAAGGCACCTTTTTAAAGGGACTGTGCATACACTATATGATAATAGGATTAAAATGCATGACACATTGCCTCTACTGAGTAATAGCCCTTGAGAATTTATGTTAAGTATTAATTATTTACACAAACACACACAGAGGCACACACAAACACACACACACACGTAAAAAATCTATGAAAAGCCAAGATAAATGTTTTGGGAAGCAATAAAAAGGGACAATCGATGGAAATAAATACATTGAACAAAGTTTAAAAATACAATTTTCCTGGAAATAATGATTACATTCTATAAATATCGTCTGTCCTTTCAAATTTACAAAAGTTCTTGATTTCAGTGAAATTATTTGCAAAATAGCTTACCATCTTGTTTAGCTTCTCTAAGATCAGACCCAGAAGAATTCTAAAAGTGTCAAAGACTGTAATCAAAATAGTCAAAGTAGGCCTGGATGTATTTTTTTTTTCTTCAAAGTATTTTATTTGAGTTGAATAACCAAAATGGGACAAATTTTGAGATGTGTATACTACTCAGTATGTTTGGGAGCTGTACTTCATTTACACCTTTCTCCTCTCTTTCTCCTTCTCTACTAACGTAAGACAAAGATGCCCATAATTGTGACACCCCTCTGCACCCCTCATCATGTTCATGGTGGAAAATACACCATGTACCATCTCCTTCCACGCTTCCTCTGTAACCTATCCACTTCCACACCTCAGTCCCAACCACGTGACTGCGAATAGTTTTTCTTAGCTGAAAGGAGATGGAATCCAATTCCTAGCACTCCTGAACTTCCTTCCAACTTGGTTTTACTTTAGCTCCAGATAGATATTTCTGTAGTTCATTACTGGCAGCCTGACAGATAACTTAAGCTGAAGAGTATTGATTCACCCACAAGGAGAGGTGGGAGGCTTCATGACTGCAAAGGTATCTGAACTGGGGCTTTGAGAGGCAATTAATGTCTGTTTCTCACAGATAGAAACATTAAAAGACCAAATGGATTTGGCATGTTTTTGTTCTATAAAATAGCAAGTCTGTTACATACATAATAAACAGGACTTACCGCCAAGGTAGAAAATGGAGCTGGTCTTGGGAAGATAAAGCCTAGAAAGGAGCAGGAATGGAGTTACAAAACAGGATATGAAATTTCTATGTTTTCCTTTGTTTTTGGGAGGTCTCTCCACCCTGAGGGTGCACCCTGCACCCACCCTGAGGGTGCAGAAAATCTCTGAGCTCTTTTTAGAGCTGGCAGTCATGTCCCGGGTGGTTTGATGAAGGGAATCTAGTCTTCTCTCTTCAGAGCTTGACTTGACATTATCTATATTTTCTTCTAGTGGATCTGAGAGAGGTAAGTCCTCTAGATTACAGTCTCTAAGGTTCTTGATTGAGATGAGTGAACATATATGTATGAAGGCTTTACAGTGAGGCCTTGCATACAACAATAATGGTTAATGAAAAAGCACAATGGTTTGGGGAAGATTAAACAAACAAATAAACAAACAAACAAAACAAATAGATCCTCAGTACTTCCTAGCCTATCTTGCTCCTCCTTTCATCTCTCCTGGACTGCTCTCAGCCTAGTTCAGAAAGATAGTATATATTAGGGATGTTTTGATTGCATATCTTACTAGCCAATACAAATGAAAAAAACCCAACCAACTAACCAACCATGCTTAGAAATGCAATGCCAGAAGCAAGCTTCTGTTTTATTTTTCACATTTTTTGTCTCTGTCTCTGGGTGACATGTGTGGATAATTATCTCCTCACTATATGAGGAACTCTTTGTCTACAGCATTCATGATTTTGCATTCCTCTATCATATCCCTTCTCACTTGTGTCTTCTCCAAGAAGAATCTTAATATGTTACATGATCTGTTTTTAGGAAAGCAGTTCCATTTTTCTGATTAGCTCATTCCCTTCTCTTTGTGCTCTTCTTTTGTGCTTCTTCTATGATGTGTCTGGGCCATGTAGGAGGTGACAACCATTTCAGAGTACAGGCTCCTTTATTCAGTTATTTCTATAGTTCAGTGTATTCTGGGTGTTGAGTACTTAAAATAGCACAGGTGTATGGCAGTGCTACACTGATGCCCTGCGGAGATATTAAAACCACAAAGGAATGTGAAGATGCAGCTGATACTTCTGGTAGAATTTTGTGGTAGAAGTTCCTCAGCACACCTATGCACTGAAAGTAGAAAAATAGTTGATTAAGAGTCCCCCGTTCAACTCAACCTCGCTGTAATTAAGCCACACTTTCCACCTAGCATGTGCTAGTGGAAGTGATGGCCAAAGGGTGAGGCAGTCCTACGGCACTTGCAGGGAATCTGCTTAACATGTAGTTTGCCCAGCATCCATGAAAATTAGTAGTACTATATAATTATTTAATAAGTACTTCACAAATCTTGCTTATCTTGACAAACTATTAATTTGCACAGTCTGTCTTTATATGCTTACAAATAGACCTCCCTGTTATTCGGAGACAGACTGTGAGTTTCCAGACCATGTTTTTTCTCACTATCATATGTTTTAGAGGAAGTGTTACTGCAATAAATTCAACACCAAGAGCAGGAAATTATGGTGATAATGATATTTGTTTTCTTGCGAAGGCTGTTCAGAGATGTTTCGTCCAGTGACTGTGCCTCATCTGATGGCCACAGATGATGGAGCCGCTGTTTTCTTCTGGGGAAGCCATGCTCAGATGAAACACCCAGATGAAAACGAGGGAGAACTTACTGCATCCTGACAAAGTCAGCTTCTACTGTGGGTTTTCTTCACCTGTAAGGGAATAGATCTTGCTCCGGGTTGAGCTGTGGCAATTGTCAATTCCAATTGTCCAGTTGTGCCCTCTATGCTCTCACACCCGGATCAGGAACCAGCTTGTGTCAGGCCAGGATGCTGAGCTCCTTAACAGGCTAGTGCATTGCTCTACTCTGATTTCCAGTACTCATCTATGTCGAGTATATAATTCTTATTCTCATACTCAGGCACATGCATGTATACATTACAATCTCAAGAGAGAAGTGTGTATTTAGATAAAATGCTGAAATTACAGCTTTCCTGCTTTGCTTCATGTATCACCTACCAAAGTGACCCAGCTTGTCCTAAACTCGTTTGGAAGACAAACCCTGGCAAGAAACCTGATCCTGATCTTTTGTGTTACAAACTCCTCTCGTGGCCCCCTGGGCCTGCTGCTGGATTGCATTGCTTCTTGCTGTCACTGCCTGAGCTGCGAATGAACTGAATGTGATTTAGTCAGTCAGGACAGTGACTCCTTCTCCCAGCTGTACTCACGGCCAGGATTTCTTCTTATGATGGTGTTATTCTGGAGGTCCTTCTGGGGTCAACAGGAATAGGACCAGGATCAGAACTGAAGATTATTCTTGAGAAAATCTTCAAATTGACACAGTGCAATCACAGGAAGTTGAAGCAGAATTATTTATTCTACTATTTAAAGATTTCTTGTTGTTTTTGATGTTTGTGGGGTTTTTTTTGGTTTTGTTTTGTTTCATTTTCTTTTTTCCCCCTGGAGGAATTCTAATTCTTATGGGGTGAGAAAGAAGAATGTCACAAATCTCGAGGAGATCGAAAATGTTTGTGCTCAAAATCAGCAAGCCTCAACACAATGTTTTGATTTTCTTGGAATATCAGTATATTCACTGTGTTTTTAACATAAAGGTTTTATTTTAAATATCAAAGTTGACAATCATCATGTTTTCAAATAGAAAAAAATAAAGGTTCCAGGAAAATCAATCTGTAGACATAAAATATGCAGCTTTCACAAATTCTGTATCTCCTTACTGCTTTAAATTATGATTGTAAGAGCTTGCCTTTTTCAGGCACTTCTGTTCTCCTCCCGGTTAACCCTCATGGAAAGTAGCATTCATGTACCTCGGGATCTTCTTTTGTTATTAGTTACTCTGAAGATTTAGAATGATAATACCCCTCTACAGGAGTGTGAATTTCCCTCACACTAAGATCTGAGATTACAGTAAACTCTTGTATGTTCCCTGCTTTAAAGTCTTTAACAAGGGCCATTGTAAATAAAAAGGAATTACAGCATCAAGTCAGAGAATCTGGGAAACAGATATGTCTTTCTTGAGGTCTTTAAGGGAATTTGTTCCTTCCTCTTTAATGCTGTTTGAGTAAAGCTGCCACTGACCTTGGTATCAAACAAGAGGAAGATCATAATGCAAAAATGACTGAATGACTTTTATTTCATTGTCTTGTTTTCAGCCTTCATTGGCTTCAGCTGGAATTTTGACTGCAGGGTATAAAGGTCTGTTGGGGCACACAAATAGCTTCCAATGGATTAGAGCATATTATTTTATTATATTTTATTATATTTTATTTTATTTTAATAATTAGACTGTTCCGAAAATACAAGGTTCTGAAGTCAAATGCCCTCTACTGGCCGTGAAAAGAATTTATTAGTGGAGGAAGAAAAAAATCAGAACACAGAAATTTCTTCTAAGTAAAACTGATGTTTATTTGTACTTGAGTGTCTTAAACTACTCATTTTGCCAAGTTTTTTTCAAGCTATGTGTCATCAGGAAAGAAAAGAAATGCTATAGCAAAAAATTATTACATAGATGCGAAAGCACAGCTTAATGCCTGAGCTAAAATCAGGCCCAAGTTATGAAGAAGATATGCTAAGAAAAAATCTTTAATGGCCTCAGAATTTGGACCCAGATTTTGTGAGTTTTCATTACCTGTAATGAACAAGACAAAGTCAGACAATAAGACGCCCTCGGTATTCAGTCAGGGAGGAGAAGACAGAGCGGACAGCATGTTTATTTATATGAACTGTGAATGCACTTTGAAGGACATTCCCCTCCCTGAAGCACTAGTGTTATTGTGCCCTCTAACGCATGGTCTCAAGCTACCACCTCCTTTCCTGAAGGCGCTCCTGGCACTTGACTGATCTATCTGAGCAAAAGGCACGTCTGTCACTGCGGCGCATCCTGTTACAGCACGTGGAGTCTTTACCTTGTTCGGTGGATGAAACTCTGCATGAAAGCAGGCATGACGCTCCTAAGAAATGCCAAGGACTTACAGATGTGCAGCTAGCATGTATTCAAGTGTTTATTTTTCACAGTTTAGCACTAAATCAATTTTTCCTAAGTTTTTGGGAGTCTGATCAGAAATTTTGCAGTGGGAGGTGAAGAAGCAGCTAAAACTCTCCAAGTTTGAGAACCACAGTACTTCAAAAGGCTAGGGACCCTGAACAGTGTGATAGCTCATCAAACATATCCTTCATCTTCTTTAGACTGGCAAATAAAGTTACAGACGGGACTTGCATGGGTCCTATGGAAGTCAACCATATTTTTTATTTTTATTTTTATTTTTTTTTATTTATTCATTGATGTTATTTTCTTCACAGTGGGATTAAGATGCTCACACTTTGTAGACTCCATGTCAATTAAATGTGTGACTCTATGCTAACATCTATCAAACAATATCAAGCTCTGCACTGTGCTAATGTTACAAGAAAATACGAATCACTCCTTGGATTGAAATTTGAATTCTTGAGTTTTGGAGCATATGACTAACCTCAGCAAGACTGCATCAAAGTTTCTCCTATGTGCTCAGAAAACAGTGAAGAGACCAGGAAACCTACCCTCTCTATCCCTTGGCATCAGCCACAAGGGCTGAACTCATCAGATGTAAATATCCCCAATCTGAGAGCTATTCAGCAACATTTCAGGGAAAAAATGTACGAGGAAGATGTACTGAGAGAGAGAAAAGTATTGCACCCTCCTTAGCAAGTAAGCACAACCTGTTATAGCCTTGTACACCTGGGAGATATTTCAGTTACAAGGCTGAAGACACAAATTCTGGAGAGTCAAATAATGACAGCATCCACATTGCTGTGTCAACAAGCAGTCATTGCAGTATGATAAATTCTTAAAGTGTGAGCTATGAGCTTATTATATTATCTGTGTTTGAATGTATGCTTGTTTTATTTCTCTTTTCAATTAAATATTTTTTCTTGGATTTCAATAGCAGAGGTTTTTTGTCCAATTCAGGAAAAAAAAAAATCCCTGGAATACCTGGTTATATTGTTTTTATTTACATTTTTTTTCTCTCAGCAGAGTCGCCTTTGGAGAAGCTTGATATGGTGCTGCTGAGGCCCTCTGTGAGACTGTGTGTCACGTAGGTACCGCTGGTGTTGTGGTGCAGGAATTGTGTGCCCCCTTAGGGCAGCTCCTGTTACAGAGACAGATCCTGGCATGACTTGTGCTTCTGGACCTTGCAGTCACATTTCCATGCCCTTATGAGGAGACCAGAGGCTTTGGTGGGGTCATCAACACATAGGGACAGCTGCCTGTGGAAGTCCCCAGAAATCACATCATGTGGGGTTACAGTCTCAGCTTGCACATAGGATGTGTAAGTCTAATGGTCCAGTTCTTCAAAGTAAACTTTACCTAGGTGAAGTAACATACTTTCCGCCCTAGCAGATGTCACAGACGTGTAATTTTACATAATAATAAAAGAAACAGATGCAATTCATACTGTTGTCTCAACATCCTGCCAGTATAGTATGCTTTTACTGGGAAACGCTATCTTCATGTCTGTTATTCATTGTGTTCACAACCTCATTGCCCCTGCTGGCAGTGGCTCACTAGCAACAAACATAGGCACATATATACATATTTATGTTTTTCTTTTCCTAGAACTTCTGCTTTGTGTGTTTACTGTGAAGTAAGGAACAAACCTGTGAAAGCACATGGTGTTTCAATACAACTGTTCATTACTTTCACCAATGTAAGAAAAAAGGAGTGAGGTAAACTGACAGAGCATTTATACGATTTGCAGTGTCTGTTTTCTGGCAACACTCTCCCTAAGGGCCTCAGATTGTGGCTTATGCCTTGCTGTGAACACCTGGCTTGTCTGCTCTTTAGTTTAAAGCTTTTTTTCCCCCTCTGTCTCCAGATTTTCATCAAATAATAAAAAATGGTGGGTCTATTTTCCCACTATCTAAATGAACAATTTAGATAGTTGTTGCTGCTCCCTTGGTAGGCAGTCCCGGCCGCCTGGACTGTGTAGAGGTGCACACGTGTAGCGAGGCTTCCCCTGGTGTGCCAGGGCCTCTGCTGGAGAGGAGAGAGCGGAAACAGAAACCGCAGGTTGACTTGCAAGTCAGCACGAAAGAAGCAGAAATTGTTCAGATGACAGCTCTTAATCATGGCTGAAACAAAGAGGTTTGAAGCGCGCATGGGAAAAGCAGAGGCATGCAAAGGCAGCTGAAACAAAGAAGGACATTGTAGTCATGGGCAAGTGGAAGAATGGAGCAAGCAGAGGTCATGAACATGACTATATCTCAGCTAAAAAGAGGGGCAACTTAGAAAAGGAGTCATTAAAGGATCTGTGACTTCATATGAACTCTGCCAGGCAAGGTTGTTGGTTTGGGCTGGTATTGGGTGCATTTGTGCTATTGCATTAACAGAACACAAGGCTCTCTCCGATCTGGAGCTGGCTTGGTGGGAGCTGTAGCATACAGAATGAAATCCAGTCAGCCCTGCTTGGTCCCCAGCCTTTCCAACCATGAGCCTAACCCTTCCACACACTCCTTCTGCAGAGCCAGAAATGTTTTTAAATTCCCAATTCCTCTCTCTTTTCTTTAAATTTGGCTTTTTATTTTTATTTTTTATTTTTAATATGTTAATGGTATACCCTTTGGAGGCTTAATTTAGCCTGCAATGGGTTAAAAACCCATCGTGTGACATTTTGTAGTGCAGAAATCAGCACCGTTTGGCAGACTGCGCTGCAGGCATGTAACAGGTATGAGCCAGTATCTCTGCAGAGGTAAGAGCACTTTAAGCTTTTGGAACAACGCCAGCCTTAAGTAATTCTTTCTTAGGGCAAATGTGGAGGCAGCCAGCTCTAGTGCCACTTTTATTTATTGAGCTGAACATAAATAGCATCTCTGCTAAGGAGCGGGGAAGGGAGAGGGAGAGGCAGCAGTGGCAAATCAGCGCGCGGGAGCTGAACAAAATGAACATCTCGATGAGAAGGCATCTGCCTGATTTGAAGATTAACCTCGGTGTTTTCTCTCAAAATGTCAGTTCACCGCCTTTCTCTTTGTTTGGGTCGATGACTAAGAGTTTCACCCTTCGGTGGGAAAGTCAGTTCTCTCTGGCACATTCTTGATCCACGGAGAAATTGCCTGTGCAAACAGGGGCCTTGGCACCACGCGCCGAGGCAGAGCGGGGCTGCGTCCAGGCACGGAGCGCCGCAGCCGTGTGCGTGGAGCAGCACCGCCTGGGAACGCTGTGTCCCATGTCCTGGCCAAACAGGGCCGGGAGACCCAGGGAGGTCATGTCCCACAGATGTGTCCTGCAAGGGCAAGCCCCCTCCCAAGACCCTGCAAGGAAGCATGATGGGACGCAGAGCTCCAGGGCCTTCCCAAAACAGCATTTTTTTCCTCCTTGAGAAGCTACTGCGCTCGGCTATGAGTTTCCCATAAGTGCAGCTTCCTTGACTCCTCTTAGGCAGATGGATGGGGATCCATTTTGGTACTTACCATGTCTCATTTTGTTGTACCTGCCCTTCCTCCCCTGCTTTTGCAAGCTAACATAATTTACATTTTAATTGTAAAGATGAAGGGTGAAATTCCAATTTATTTGTCAGTGTGAGTAAAACTATCCAAAAAACCCCCCTTTTTTACAAAAGACATTAAAGACATTAAAGATATTAAAAAGTGTATTGTGAGATGGTCAGTACTCTCTTAATATTTTAAAAGAAAATAATTTCTAGGGATATTTCTTCAAAGCCATCTTTAAGAATAAGATATAATGTGCAACTTGAAGCTCTTTAATGACTGGTATCTGAAACATGAACCACAAAGCTGCTATTGATATGAGGTACTGAGGAAGGATCCTAGAATAACTGGGAAGGGAATGTAGTTCTGTCTTTGCCCTCATTGGTTAACATCTGTTACACTAATCCACCAAAAAAGAACATGCTCACAATCGTCAAGTACAAAGTAAGTTAATCAGTCACAGCATATAGCATAGAGATATTTAATTACGTTTCTCCAAACTATTTAATTGCAATGATGTGATGTGTTCACTAATACCACTGTAAATCATTGGCAGAACATTACTAATTACATGTGTCTGGCTGTTCCTGAGAAATGCAAGGTCTTTTCTAAACGCAGATGAAGACATGGGGCAAAGTCCATGTCTGTTTCCACCAGGGTTCATTGCAAGAATGGCTCTTCCTCCCACAAGGAACTGAAGAAGCTGCTCAGTTAGGAAACCTCCAAACCACTCCGGGGCCAAACCTGAATAATATCCAGGCAAGGTAGCAAACCCTGAGCGAGCTTGTTCTTTTCCCTCACCGTGGAAGCACCTTTTTCGCAGCTTGTGCATTTATTTTCTTGGCGATCGGCAGCCCTGGCAATGGGAGATGAACGTAAGCGCTGAAATGGACGAGACCCACACAAGCATCACCTGTGGCACTGGCGCTGCGCCAGGGGACTCATAAGCGAAGCGTTCAAAGTGCACAAACCATAGGGCGTTGTGCAGGTATCTTCAAAGCGCCTGGCACCAACAAGCTCTTGCTAAGCCCTTTCATGAAAGCTCGTTGTTGTAGTGAAAATAGGGTAATATTCCTGACCGACATCTTAGAAAACATGGGTGATTTATTGTGTG
>JAWLRI010000829.1:2898906-2910573 GCA_034781795.1 Crypturellus tataupa
AGGCTGGCCTCTTAAATCTCTGCCAGTCGCTTATTCATAAGGCATTTATCTTTACTTGAGATCATTAAGAACATGTAAGTAATAAATAAACAAACATTGAAAACACCTTTTAAGGTAGCTCACCAATTAAACAGTAATTAATTAAACACTGGAGAAACTTACTGGGGAGACAGAGGACTCATCAAGCTCTAGAATCTTAATGGTTTTCAGAGGACGGTGGAGATTCCTTGTGCACAGGATGTTGAGTCCTGCCAGATTCTGGTCTGCCTGTGATGGTGCCATCTAGATTTAAAATTAACGAGTTCTTCTCTTCTCACTATAGGCAACGGGAAAACAGAGGTCTCCAGCTGGAGAGAAGAAGGAAATGCAACTTCCCTCTGAGCCAACTTCCCCTGTTCCTCCTGTTGAAGCTCTACTTTTACTTTACTTTATACTTTGGTATAAATAAGTAAAAAACAGCCCAGACTGCAGTAGGGCACTTAAAGAGTGCAGGAGACTCAGACCACCTTCTAGTACATCCTGTGTGCTATCAGCCTTATAGAGTCTGCCTCCTACCCGGACCAGCTTCACTCATGCTGCTTTCTGCTTTGCTATAAGATACAGCAAAGTGTCAGATGCTCAAGTGCTTTATCCAGTAACTTGAGCTACTCAGGAAATAATTGTGCTCACTTGGATAGCTGTGATCTGAATGGATGTTTTGCAGTTTAACTTTCCTTCCTCCGATACAGGAATGTTTCAGCAAGCCCTGTGCTATCTGTGATTGCTTTTCCAATCAGTGTGCCTCCATTGCAGGAACAGAGAGTTGCTGGGTCCAGAAGGACTATAAGCTGAGAGTGCAACAGCACACCAGCCCCTGCCTCACTTGCTGGGAAGGCATCAACCTGAGGGCTGATAAGAAGGGAGGATGGCAGTTTTTCATGTACATCCTTGGACAGATGCTCAGCTCAATCTGCAACTCGGGTCTGGCTGAGTTTACTAGTTCCAAGACAGGCTTGAACTGACTCCACGTGCATTCCTGGCCTCAAGCCCCTAAAGTTTATTGGCAATCTTGTTTGTTTTAGGGCAAAGTGTCCATCTATATAATGCGACACACGCTGGGTATAAATCTCCTCCGGGTAGCGTGTGTTACAGAATCACCTCCCTGAACAGCTGCTGACAAACCTGATCAGACCAAAACGGAGTCAGGCAGAGAGAAAAATTTTGTGCTGCATGACAGGAGTGAAATAGCTGCATTATTCTGCATTATTCAGATATACAGATATTCTGCATTATTCAGATATTCAGGAAAACCTTGATATATGTATAATACTTGCCTTACCTATAATAATGAAGATAACGAAGATTAGATGTAAAAGATTTCTATTTCAGGCAGTGTCTAAAGTGAATTAACTGTATTGCTCTGCACAATCTTCACCTTGCTGTAGTGCTTTAATAATAAAAAAGTGCATTTATTTTCTTTCTTTTTTTTTTCCTTTTTTTTTCCCTCTAGCTCTAATAGGCATTATGTGATAATACTAGGACAATAAATTTAAATAAAATTGGAGATGCATAGTATTTGCTAAATCACTGTGAACAATGTGACTACTTAGTGTATAAGTTGTAGAGAGCTCTAATCCAACAATTAGAAAGAGTGTAATATAAGTAAGTAATGTTCTTAAATGTTTACAAAAAAATGGGACTACTGTCAACTATTGATTTAGTAATGGTTTCAGAAGGGCGGGAGAACACAAGATATGCAAGAGAAATCAGTTTTCTCCAGTTTTTTATGAGTGAGTTGGAGAGGTGGCCTTGTTTTCCCGGGTTTCTTTGTTAGTTTGTTTTAAGACAAAGGTAGATCGCCTTATGATGGTGCCTACATTTTGTTTGTTTGTTTTCTGTATCTGTCTTGATATCACACCTCTTTGAGGGAGACTAATTCCTTCAGATTTTCACAACAGTTCTTAGATTAAACTAAGAGAAAGTGCAGAAGCTTCCATAAGACAACGTCAATGTGGGCTAAACAAGCACAAAACTGTCTCTCAGGAATTCCTGATACTGAAAACACTTATTTTCTACATAAATAATTTAAGCTCAGAAGAAGACTTGTTTGAGAGTTGTCTACTGTATAGGGAATGATTGGATCTTATGGTAAATTTTTTTTCTCTTTAAATCTGCAGGCCTACTAATTGGCTAATAGTAATGCAAAAGCAATTGGAGATATAATAGAGTTTTTGGACTGTACCTGACTTCTGCCCTGTCAGCTAGGAAGACAGGCAGGATGAGTTCAGGTCTGTCAGCACCTACTTATATAGACATGTCCGTGCTAAGATGAAGCCACGCAGTGATTCAGCTAACATGTCTGTGATGCCTTTGTCTGGCAAAATGCAACTGTGCAGAGCAGAAGTCATGATCAATGATGTCTTGCTGCGCCCTTGGCAAAATGGTCAAGGGATGGTCAACGTGAAGGAAAGAAAAGCCTTCCCCTATCTAGTTTTCCTATACTACTGATAAGAACCCTGAGTTAACTAGTTCATAAGGGAACCTGGGCAGCCATATTCTTGCCAGGACCTAAATTGTCTGTTCCGGTATTTTCAGCTGCAATAGCAATGAGAGTGGTGCAGTGCTCTGCAGGAGTCGTTCTTGCTAAATTTCAAAATGAGATTCAACAAGGTGATAGTTTTTGAAGAGTTCATCTTGGGCTAAATTCAGGTAAAATTTCTTCTATACAATAAGAATCACAACAGGTGTGGTGAAGTTATATCTAGGAAAGTTTTAAGATTATATAAAAGTTTCAATTTTTTAATAAAGAGAACTCTAGCAACAATCATTTCTACCACCTAAGAGAGTATTTTTTTAATGAATGTGACTGCTTCTTTATCTAATTTGATATTTAGATATGTTTTTTAAAAGATACTTTAATTGTCACCTTTGCATAGATTCCTATGTAACTTAGATATATACCTTGGGAAAGATCCAATGAAGGCCATCAAGTTTGAAGGCAACTTCTCCATCAGATAAAACCCCTGAGAAGAAGATGAATAACATTATCTAAAACTAAATTAGCATGAAAAAAATAGGGAGAAATTACCCCTTTCTCATGCTTTTTTTCAGGTATCACTTGTCATTGCTAGATATCAGGCATTGAGTTTAGGTGAACCTTAGGAATGAACATGTTTGAATGCTCTGCTCACTCGAAGAGTATAATTGGAAAAAACAGTTAACAAAGTGTTATTAAAAGAAATAAAGCTAGTAGATAGTTCAGATGCAGCCTAATAATATCTGAGCTTATTTAAAAATAAGATTGTCCATGTGAGATTGATGAAAGTGCTGTGTGCGTTACTGTAAATCAGCCTTAACAATTTTGGCACAGTTAAATCTATGGATAAACAGCTTTTTTGTAACCTCCTATATATATCTTCTTTGTATATATATGTATGTTATTGTCTCTTTAAATATGTATGTAAACAATTAGATGGGATATTCATCTGAATGTAATTGATCATTGTTCTCAATGAAATTACATCTCTTTTTCTTTCAAATTGGCCCATTTATTTCTTTCCATTCAGAAATGGGTTTTGTGATCCTGTTAGAACCCTTTCTGTCAACATATAAAAATATAAATAAATAAATACAACTTTCATAGGATCTCTTATATACTTTCTAAATATTAAGCTCAGTCTGCTTCATATGTTCCTGGAATGTTCGTGATATAACTTTTTTTTCAAAATCAAATTTCTTAAAAAAATGCATGCTTTCTGTTACTGAGCACAAAATAAATCAGTAATGATGGCTGCAACTTTAAAGTATTTTAAACTGTAGTCTGTGAAATCTTAGAGAGCATGAAATCATTGAAGGGTACAAACATATTAGGACTTATGTCCCTGATTTTCTTTCTCTCTCTCTCTCTGATAAAACAAATAAACAAACAACCTGCTTTTAACTTCTCAAAGAACAATTTGAAGGATGAAGATCAAAAAGTAGGGGAAGAACAGAGACAACTGAGGAGCAGAACTAAAGAGGTAACTATTACTAAATACCCATGTTTTTTATATGTACACAGTTCTACACTTTTATTTTTTTTTTAATTTAACACCTGAGGGAAAAAAAAATGCCTATTTATAACCTTTCTCACTATTTTACCAAAATTTTGTTTATTCCTAATAAACTGGCAGTAATAAAAAGGTAACAGAATTCAGAACATGCATTTTTTTTTCCACAATGATATGTTTTCCCAGGTTAATTTTCATGCTGTATATAGCTAGTCTTCTGAAGACAGAAAAAGGTCTTTAAGCCAGAATCACTTCTTGCCCCCAGCTAACTAAGTTTTCCACATCTGAAAAAGACTTCTTCAGAGCGCTAAACAAAGCAAAACAAAAAACTTTTTAAGCTGTAGAAAATCTTTCAGCACGGGTTCGTTAGAGCCAAAACCAAGCATCCAATTTCTCCAAACTTGTGGCTGTCCTCTTTTATGTAGCCGCATTTTCCTTCCCCCTCTTTCAAACACCATGGCCCTTAGGCTAACCTTGCACAGGAGTGCTGCTCTGGCGCTCCAGAGCCAAGCCAGTTTGCTGCAACCCCGAGGATGACACACAGTAACGTGGTCTCCGTAATCCCTTGTAGACTTAGCACTATTCCCAGTGCTGCTCCTTGCAGGAGTTTAAAGATTTTCTTCAGCTTAGCTATACCGATTGTCTGGTTTGGTGCTCTTTCTTTTAACCCAGTAAGAGATTTACAAAAGGTTTAGAAACTCGAATCAGAATAGTGAAGGTTGTTTTAGTTTGCTAAAGTGGAACCTTCCTGTAGAACAGATCAGGAGCAGCATAGGAGCCCTCACAGCTCTAAGCTGTTTAGCAAGGGCATTTCTAGCAGCCTAGTTTCAAAAATACCAAGTGTTCTACTAAATAATTTGTATGCCTTTCCATAAAGTTACTTTTTAGGCATAGTCATCACAGAAGTTATTTGGAGAAGTTCTTCTATTTAATGCAGACCTGTATTATATGCCAGGTCTGATTTGAAGAAATTTCTGCCTTTTAGTAGTTAGAATATGGCAGCCTATGTTATGTTCATAAGTCTCTCACTGATATAGTATGCAACTTTGATCAAGTGCTTAGCATTTTATTTCTACATGCTGAATGTATTTCAGAAATAAAGGGGAATAAGTGCTCATGAGACTCTTCAAAATTTTACAGTCCTCGGAGGATCTTTCAGGTTTATGTTGTGTGTTTTGTTTTGGTGGGGAGGAACACAGGTTCACAGGTTAAAACATTCCAAGCAACAAAAGGAAAAAAGTCCTCTAAGATTTTCTTCATTTTTTTGTCCTGCTCTTTGTCATGAGCTGAGTTGCCTCAGGATACTATTTCATTTTGCTTGGTGAACTCCCTTCCTTCTCAAGGCCATGAGTTAGATCACTTTCCTCTGATACCTCTTCCAGGGAAGGGCAACCACAGTATTAGAATGCACCAGTTGCCGAGTTTTCCTCTGTCAGGTTTAAAGTCTATCACAGTTCTAATGTGCTGGAAGCAAAGACTGACAGTGGAACAAATAAAGCAGTACTGCAAATGTCCTCAAAGTCCATTCAGTCCACAAAAGCTCAAGCATAGCACAGTTGCTCTTTTCATGGGAATACTATTCTATTCCACATATTTTACTCATGTATTTACTCATATATTTACTTATTCACAGCCTTAGTATTCTTCCATTTCATTTGAACCTATTTCTGTCTAGACATTTCATTCATGATTCCCCATAGGCTGTATCATTATGAATTTAAAAGAAAAAGGAAATCACAGAACCCGATTTCTACTTTCAGGAGTACAAACAATGAAAGAATTCAAATATGTTTACAAACTCTTTGTTTAAAGTTGAGGGAAATAGAGTCTCACTTTATCATTAGACTTATTACAGTCCATTAATTCTTGAGTGAAATTAAATATCACTTGCAGCGAATAGACACATCAAAATTCAGCACTATCTGTCTGTAGTTTGTTGTGCAGAGCTTTATTCACAGTTAGACAAACGTGTGCTCTCCTAATAGGCATTTTAATACAAAGCAAACTGTTGAAGATCTATTGCCAATAGAAGTTTAAAAACTGAGGACTGGAGAGTGGGGAGGAGCTACCCTTTCTGCAGTAACAAAGATGTTCTGACCTTTCAAGAATCTCCAGAAGGCCACATGTGTTTAGCTGTCAGTATGTAAAGATACTAAAGAGAGACAACATATGCATTGAATCAAACGGTTGTAAATGCTTAGTAGAAGATGATCTGTCAGCATCTATTTGATGGAGTAGTTTCTTTTCATTAGGCAAATTAAAAATAATCATCCTTGAAATCTGTAGACATCTTAATAGAAGTACGAGTTCTTTCAGACAGGCTGTGGCTCTGGTTTGATGTGGAGGTTGTGAAGGAGTTCTAGGAGTAAACAGTGACATTCTTCCACCATTGCAGGTCTTTTGTATCTGAACTGGAAGCAGGGGAAGGAAGAAAGAAAAAGTGTTTACTGAAGAAATACCACAAAAGTCATCATGCTTGCCACTAACACCTTGGAAAGCGCAGGAGTATTTTCTGGATGTGTTATGCTTTCCTTTATTCTTTCTCAATGGTGAACATTTTATCAGCGGGTTACTTGACACTATGTTGTTACTGTTTTCTCTCTCTATATGGATAAGTGGAGGCTCATTACTTAAAATTTTTCCACTTTATGTGAGATCTATAAAAAAACTCATACTCTATAAATATCTCGTTGGTTATAGCTCACAGCTCCCCTTCTCATTGGAATAACACGTGAAATTGCTATTAAACACCTGCATTTACTCTCATGAAGTCACAGTTGCTATAAAGATGAACAATAGTTGTTTCTAAATTTCTAGAGACTTGTGCATTCACAGTTGTGTGAGTCTTTCCTTCCTTTAGTCACCTGCGCTAGGTGAGAGAGCTAGCACCACAGTGTTAGCAGCACTCTGATTGCTTTACCTTGTTTGCCATATCAGCACCATTTCCTAAATCTGGCACAGTTTCGGCCTTAGCTCAGTATATTGTATTTTTGCTGTTAGTACGCTGCATGCTGGAGTCAGAGGCTGACTCACAGCAGTCAGTGCAGGATGGTGCACACTTTAATAACACAGTAACTTATAATAAACTGCATTTTTAGTGAAGCACTGGGGCCCTAGGCAGCAGCACGCAGGAGGGAGACCAAATGTGGCAGAACTGGGTGGAATTTGTATGTGTTCAGTCAGAACTCTGATCTTCAGCACAAGCATTGTGTGATGACTTCCTCCTTCAGCACCAAAAAGCAATCATTTATATTTTGCTATTTCTTCCCACCAAGCCTGTGTTACATGAAGATACTGTTTTCTTGGCTAGTAGTCCGTAGGGGCTGCAGTCATGGCTTCAAACCTGGAAGCAGAAGGCTGTGTGCAAGGGTCGAACAGAAAGCTGAAGCACACAGATGGAAGATGTAAATGTCAATAGAGCGATGTGTTTTGTTTACCAGTGTGTTTCTGAAATGTGCACTTGGCCTGCTGCTGCACCACAAGGACTGGCTGGTTTTCCTCTTCCTAGGGATGAGATGAGGACATACATCCAGAGTGATTTACACTCTGCAGTGAAGACAACGTGCCGTACCATTGAGTCACCGCTCTTTTGAAAAATTTAGTTTCCCTGTGCAGCTAACATTTTCCTCATGCAAAGGAAAGCAGAAACAAAGAGCTGGAGGAGGAACTTTGAAATTAGCATTCTACATGGATGTATTTCAAACGATAGGCTCTTGGAATTAGCTAGTGGGAGTACCTTGCTGTGTCTTAGAAACACTATCAAAGTTACAAGTTTCCTAAGGCCATCAGTATACAAGGGGGTGTGTGGGATGTATGTGAGATTTTAACTGTCAGTCTTCCTGTGAATGCTGTCGTTGCATTAGGAAGCAAATGAGGGAAAAACAAACAAACAAACTTAAACAAAATTAAAATTGACTTCCCTCCTGCCCTCACAGCCACAACAAATCATTCTGGCTTGCAGAAGTATGTGATAGTGCTGTGGCATGATGATTTCAGGGAACACGTACCTATAAACAGTTGCACGAAAAACCACAGAGTGCCAGAGTGCCATCCCCAGACAAGTTCAGCCAGACTAACCAGATCAGCTCCTTTCTCTTCCCAGCCTGCTGTCGGCAGAGCACAAATGATTTTTTTTTTTTTCATTTATAATTCGTAAACACATATAGTAAAATAGGCTCAAATAGTAATGCGTGGAAAGATTTTGACTTCCGTAAGGCTGAATTCACAAAATCATGTCTGGTTTAATTCTCCAATGTTTCATATTAATGGTTGCAGCATTTTTGTCTAGTTTTGTTCTATGTTTGGACAATACTTGTTTTATTTCTTTTTTAATGGAAGTACCAAGGAGAATCAAATTTGCAAGGATGTAAAAAAGCCGTTGGCAAACAGCTTGCCTGATCCCGTGGGTCAGGTTTTCCCACCGATTATATGCCCAACTTCAGCAATGCCTTGAGGAAGGCTTAATTTTCCAGGTTCCATATATGTGAGTGGCTATATGTTTATGTTTTCTCAAAAAATATTGAGCACTGTGAAAATTCTGGCCACTTCCTTGGATGCCTGAGTGGGAGCAGGATTTTTTTTTGGGAGACCTGCTCCAAAAATATGCTGATCCTTGATTTTTTTTTTTATTTTGTGTGTGTCTATGTGTGTGTATCTTCCTATGAAGAGAGTTATTACACTCAAGAAAGGATAAATAATTTGCCAGTTTGATTCAGAATAAATTTAACTGGTAGACGTTAAAAAAGAAAAAAAAAAAAAAAGAAACAAAATGCAAAACTTCACTAAAATTGAGAAGCTCAATTGCAAAGCTCATATCATCCTCTTGCTGTTTGATCATCTTGTCTGACACATTTTTCCTCTTTGCCCTACCATGGATATACAAGGCATCAACTACTGTCTTCTCTGTTAGGAATTTCCATTGACCAATGGTTATTTACTGTACAGTGCACAACGTCTTCCAAGACATGAGTGACTCACAGAGCATCAAATTAGACATCTCACGTGGCCATGTCCTCAGAAAGTTCAAAGTGTGTGTATTTAGAAGATGGTCAAAAATCTCTTTACTGAGAATTGACCGCAGCATTTTCATAGGATTTATTAAGGTCATTGGCTCACAAGCAGGCAGGCAGCATGGCTCTGTTTATCTGTGGGATAGTAGACTTTGCTAGCATGCTGTAACAAGAAGAATAGGCTATTTCAGAGCCTGCTGCTGCTGAAGTATTGTGAGATACAGGGAGTCTCACGGTGGTTTCCTCTCAGAAGCTGCCCTTGGCCCTGCCACAGCTGAGTACGACACCGATTCACCAGACATTTTGTGGAGGTGGAAGCTTTCTGGCTTATTCAAGCAGCAAAGTGAAGAGAGCTGCAGTCTAACTTTAGTAGCTGGAACTCACATTTTTCTTCAGCAAAGGGGGCAGTGAATTTCTCCACACAGAAAAGCCACAGAGAAACATCATTTTTCCTGGCCAGCTAGAGGAAATGGAACTTATGCCCTTGCTTGTTTTAAGCCTTAAGAACATGAGAAAAAAACCTCACACAAATCCTGTGGCAACAGTAATGCTTTCTCTATCTGGACCAGTCTCACAGCATCACTCGTATCTTTTATACATTGTAATGGTTCACCTTATAGAAAAAATGCTGTATTGAAATTTGTTTTCATGCAGCGCTCAGCATGTGGGAAATTCTTCTAGGCAAAAATCAAGGAAAATGCTGTCCAACCCATTACTAATAGTGAGTATCACCTTATTTATTGAGAAATGACAAGTCCATTTCCTGGACACAGGAGAATGCTGGAGGCAGAAGGTACCACTCATCGTGAGCAGTCTAATCAGTAACCGGCCTTGGGAGAAGTGGAGGAGGGACATCAGAGATCCTCCAGCAACAGCCTGCGAGCCTTCAAATAAGGTTCCAAAGCTATAAATCAGATAAGACAGGAAAAAAAAATAAAATAAACCTCAGGAATCTGCTAATTCTGCAAAGCGACTGTAGGTTGATATGCAATACCCACCACCTTTTCCAGCATCCTGAGGGTGAGGGAAGGGGGAAGTTGCACAACAGAGGTATCCAAGGGAAAGGAAGGGATCGGGGCTATGGTCCTTAGGGTTTCTCTGGGGACTGTTATAATGAGAGTCCGTGATCTCACTTCTCTGCTTCACCATTTTGGTTGGTAGACCTCAAGGGACACATTAGATTTCAAGAAAACAGTGATATTGTCCAAGGGAATGCCTGCGGGAGTAGAAAAGGTCCTAGAAAAGGCAATGTCTGTGGTTTGCTCTGAATCAAAGACATTAACATTGACCTTTTTTATTCTCTGCCATATATTACTTCTTCTCTCCATGTCTCACCTTTTGTATTGAACTTTGGTAAGACTGGTTGCCTTGCCACTGATGCCGTGCACTGATCCCCCAATACAGTATACATACACTGATGCCCCAATACAGTCCATGGAAGTTCACATTCTGGTTTCAGGAAAAGTGAAATTTGTGTCCTTGCCAGCACAGGCTAACCCAGCCCACACAGCTGGGTTTTGCAGATTTGGCTACCAAACAGCCTGACCCATCAGGAATCAGCTCAGGGCCTTGTTTACGGCAATATTTCCTTCTAACGCGATATTTTTGTGGTGGTGCCAGACCCCCCGGATTTTCCTGGTGAAATAGCTCACGCCACAAACACTAAGTTATAATGAACTAGAGGGTCTCATGCAGGGTTGCAAATTGTCCTAAAGCCACTTAGTGTTCCAAGACTGGTGAAGATACCTGGTTGAACTCTGCCACCATGTCCATTCATACGTCGTTTTTCCAAGTTCCATGCAGGTCAAAGAGATGTGCTGAGCAGGATACCTGTCTGTGGAAACCCTAAATGTCTACAAACAGAAGAAATAATATTTAGAATACGTAGAAAACCTTGTTTTCCAAAACCATGCTACACTTCTTTCACTGGTACATTAGTAACTTTTCCTGGCCTTTTAGACCCAGAGCTTTTTCCTGATGGTTATAATCATTTCCATCTAAAAATTGCAATAACGGAAACCCCAATGCTGTTACTGTGGAAAGAGGGGAGCTGGAACTTAAGGAAGATTTCCTCTTTTTCTCTCCTCAGCAGTCCTAGTTTGAAACAGGAGTTGACAAAGAAGCAACTAAAAAACTGCTTTGGTTCAAAGAATGACTTCTTTTTTTTCTAACTCACACACAAATAAGCTATTTTGATTCTTTGTCTGAAACGACACTTATGGGAGACAATACTTAAGGAAAAGCAAAAACAACAGAAACAAATTTAGAAATACTAATAAAGATGTGTTAAGGTTTTGAGCTTTTTAGGGATCAGAGGTTTTACTTTGCTTTGTTTTTCCTTGTCGAACTTGTTAAAAAATTATAATTGTTTTGTTTTCTTCTTAAAGGATACTGAATGTTCAAAATAGGCCTTCTTTAAACAGATCTCTCATTTTATTAAGGATAATGAAAGGTTTAGTTCACCATCTGAGCACAGTTTTGTCATCCTGGCAACTGTGTAAACAGACATTTTTATGTGTAGATTATGTTGCATTATTACATATATTGATGTGCTCTTTTAAAAAAGTTCAGGGTAATTATCTACAGATATTGGGGATATTGTGCCAAAACAAACCATTGAGCTTTTTTTA
>JAWLRI010000829.1:2926893-2939680 GCA_034781795.1 Crypturellus tataupa
TTTAATAAATGTTAATCAAAAGAAATGGTGATTGCTGTTCTGAGTTCTTGAGTCTCATAATTCAATCTACAATGCAAACATTTGAGCATTTTCATTTATTTTGTTTTCTTTTGTTTATTGTTTAAATATGGTAATGGTAGCACTGAAGAGCCATAGAATCACCCCAAGAAGGCTTTTGTTGTGCTTAATCCATCATCACCTGCTGATTGTTTTGTTCTCCAGAGTGAGGAAATCCAGGTAAATATTAGCTACCTGCAATCTTGAAAGCATAGAACTGATTATATCTTTTCTGATTAATTAATTTGATATTCAACAATTAAGAATCATAAACGATGAAAAGGATTTTTTTTTCTTCCAAAGAATGCAGCACTTTTTTTCAGGAAGCTTTATATAAGTTTTGTACAAGTCTGTCTATGATTTCCTGGGGAAGGATGGAGGACTTGATCCCTGCTGAATGTGTACCCATCTGTGTGCTTATGTTGGCCATGCAGTTTGCATGATGACTTTCTGAGTTGCAGCATCAGTCTCTGCTGTGCACTGTGCTACCACTTTCAAGTGTGGTTGAAAATCTTATCTTTGAAAGGGTGTGAAGGTACTGAAGGAGTCCCTCAGTAGCTAGTATTACTGGTCATAGCACCAGTTTCATTACTTCAGCTTATTTCTCCATACAAAACATAATAACAAAATAGATGCATGTATATTTATATAGACAAATATATATGTAAGTCTGTTTATATTAGCCAGTGCGTAGGAAGGCATTTCTCTCAATTAGCCTGTAACCATGCTTCAGATGAAATGATGGAACTGACAGGAGTCTGTTGTGCATGCTTTTGTGCTGACTTTTCCTCTTGTTTTGGAGTATTTCCAGAGTAAACACAGCAAGTGTCAGATGGCTTTGAATCTTTCTCCAAAGAGTGGAGGGAAGTTATCTGTTTCTTGTTGAATAGGAAGCAATTGGAAAACATCATGTCTTTTTTTCTCCTCCTGTTTCATCTTGAATTAGTGAAAGGAAACTCACCTTTGTTGTAATGCTCTGGTCTTTCATCTGCTAGGTCATATTGCATTGGGTTTTAATCTCAAGGCTTTTATGCCAGGATTTCTTTCAGGGACAGATAATAGCTTCTGCCCAATTGAATAATTCCTCATTTATTATATTTTCTTTCTTTTTATTTTTTTTTCTGTGTTTCTATGGGACATCTATTCTTTGGAGGTGTATCTGAAGGAAGGAACTGTTTTTGATGTTTCCTTGATTTGTGAATCTTTGAATACTACAAATGAAAATGCCTGGCTGGGGCCATCCTGTTGTTTTGAGGTGCCGCATTGATGAAGCCAGCTATCACTATCAGAGCCACAAAGCTGAGTGCTGTTCTGTGTCACTTTGATGCAACATAGAAATTGGAACTCCCTAGTTTTGGCTGAAGTAACTGCCATCAGTTGTCAGCAGTGAGGACCTACTGACACTGCATTTACCTAGAAAGTTTTCAGGAGGCTTGAGATGATACTTCATAAAGTGCAAGTGTGTTTGTTCATTCCTTTGGAAATTAAAAAAGAAAGAAAGAAAGAAAAAGACAGTTTAACTTAAGGATCTGTTAAAGAGAAGCGATGAATGATACAGCTATAGTTACAGGCAGAATTTATGGGGACCCATAGGATGGTCATAACATGCTCCCAGGAGACTCACAGAACCGGGATTCTGCAAATAAAACTCCTTTCCCTGAGCTCTGTGCAGCCCAGTGTGGAGAAAAAAGGGCAGCAGCTCTCAAATAGGGTCTGGCCCTATCTCCAGTCTCTACAGACTCCACAGTCAGCAGGCCATGCTTTAGTGATGTGCTATGATTGATTTCCTAGACCAACTTCATGTACTGCATCTTTCTTCACTTAATGAAATAGTGAAGGCCTATTGCTTTCCTCCGCACTAAGCAATGAAGGAACAGAAGAAAAATGCAGTTGTTGAGATTGCTAAAGGTTCATCATTTGTTGTCTAGCTATCACTGCTTGCTTCCCTGTCAACATTATGGAACATGTATATTATTATGCAGAATTTACCACTACGCAGAAATACAATCAAGTAGTTCAGCCTCTGAAACTGGAAACAATTCAGCCGTGTTAGCACATCAGTTTGCTCTGTATAATTAACTCATCCATGCTGACACTGAAGAACACTCATTTTCAAAGGAGGCCAATGCTTCTGTTAAAATGTCTGCAAATAATTAATTTTTTCCTGTCTTAATAATCAGTCTAGCAGTGCTGATTTACTTAATGTTGAGCACTTCTGTTCTTATAAGCTAAATTTTCAAAAGTTGGAAGTCATGAGTTCTAAATACAGATTTTCTCTGATGTCCTAAAATATCATGTCATCCTTCCATCCTTCCAATGTTACCTGTGCGGGTACATGCTACACTATACAATAAAACATACAAACAAACAAACAAAGCCACTATCTTTCACATGAGAATATTAATGATAACTTCAGCATGCTAAATGCATAGATTTCACCTTGCTGTTGCAAAGTTGGTCTGAAGTAGGTTGAATTTACAGAAATCCCCGAAGTTAGCAGTAGAAAATGTGCTTCCCAAGAAATCAATTGTGTAAAATATTACTCTTGTTTCAATTGCTCATACTGTACTGCCATCTTGTGGTCCTCTGTGCCACCGTTTGCAGGAAAGCAGCAGTGAAATGCCCACTGGGAACACTCTTCCTTTCACAAAAAGAAATAGTTGATGCTGTAAGTTGTGATCCTGACAAAAGTCTACCTGAGTGCATGAGCTGACTCGGGTAAGAACTGCTGCCAAAGGCTACAGGAGACAATTGACAGCACGAAAAGGACCTGATCCTGCAAACGCATAGGCATCTTTCAGAGAAAACTGGAGTTGTGCAAACGCATCAAATATGATTCCAAATATGATTGCAGACAAAAAAAAAAGTTAAAAATAATAATCTATTTGATTTATCTGAGAAAAGATGAGTGATCAGAATAAGAAGTGGGACATATTGGATGCAATAGATCAAATAGAGACCTGCTGGAATAAATGTCAGAGAAAAAGCATGAAGATTTCATTTTTGATACAATTGCTCCTTAACCAAAGAACTATGGATATAACTATGTGCTCTCTCAGCCTTTATTGCTAGTTTAATTGAAAAAATCTGCCACTAAAAGCTATTAGAAAATATGATGCTTAAACTGTACAGAATTATTCATAGCTAGAGAAATTAACAGTGCAAGATTAAGGAATGATTCAATAGCTATATGAATCACCTATCAAAATCAATGGGATAATGAACGCACTTGCTAAAGATTATACATGTGCTTACGTACCTTTCTGAGTCAGGGCTATACATCAAGGAATAAATTACACTGCAAAGCAATTGACGTATCAGGTAAGATACATGTTTGAGATATTGAGACATCTTGATTGCACTGTGTTAAGATGCTGAAGGTGCTGTTGGATGATACACAAATCATCTAATAAAAATCTTTTTGTCCTCTTCCAAACTGGTCTTCTTCTAGTTGTTGACGTAGGACTGTTGCTGGATAAGCAACATCTAAGATAAAACATGATCTGTTCACAGATATGTTGGTTAAATGTGTACCCATGCCTATGTGGTGACCCCAAAGTATGTACCACAAATGTTTGTGCTCAGCTGATGTTTTTACCTCATCTGTGCATTGCTTGGTCAAAGAACACAAAATCATCATGAACATGCTTGTGCACAATTATTTCACATTTTCTCTAAAGTGGCAAATGAAGTGATTTTTATTAATGTTCATTATTATGGATGGTGGAAAACTTATGTCTTTCAATTTATGGAGTTTTCTATCTTTTTTTTTTTCCCCAGCTTCTGTTTTCCTTTGTTGACAAAAAAAGTTTTTAATGTTAGTGTCAATGTGGAGGCCTTGAACCCAGGTTTTGAGGCAATATTTAACTTGACATATGGTTCAGGGTATGTTTTTTTCTCCCCATTTTATTGATTTATTGATTGAGCATTCAGCGGGGTTCAGTTATGGTCCTTCAAACAGCAGAGTTTCTTTCTTACCTGTTATCCATCCTTGCACTGGATACTTCCTTTCTCCAGATTGCAAGTCAAATAGTATGCTTGCACTAAGTATCTCATAGAAAGTACATTCTGAATTTAGCTCCTCTTTTGTACTTTTGTGCTTAGAGATTCCTCAGATTCTTTCCAGAGAATGAAGAGAATCCAGAGAATCAAGAATTTCCAAAGAATCAGTGATATCGAAACCTATAGTAGCTCTCTTGAAAACCTACATGTTTTGTATAAGCTTCCTTTAAACCTCGGGGAAGAGATTACTATAAAACTAGAACAGAGCAGTCTGTGATTTCATGATATGACTGTGCTGTGCATGAGGCCACCATGGAGACGGACATTTCCTTCTTCCCTGTTCTAAGACATTTAATGCATCTCAAAGTCTTCTTTTTGGGGAAACCAGGAATAGGTGGGTCCTTAGGAATTATGGACACTAGAACTCTCTGGAAATAAATGGGTATAACACTCTGGATCACAGGTAACTCCAAAATTACCTGTGTGAAATATAAATCATCCCTCTCAGCCAAATGAGGCCACTCAAATGTTGGATTCAATTAATAAGAAACATCCATCCTGAAGATCGCACAAATGCAACATCACATAACTATTTCTTAGGCTGTTCTTACAGAGCAGGCCCAGAGCTACCCAAAAGGAACTGAGTCCACCCATGCTTAGCTCCATGAGATCAGAAAGAGGCTCTTGCAACTCAAAAAAGCAGAGTCTTTGAAAGGACAGGGTAGTCTGGGAAACAGACACACAGAAGTGTGGAGTGATGTGCCATAGGACAGATGGCAGCTTTTGTATCACAATGTGCTGAGTCTGCAAGCACCGCAGCTTTCTTTTATGCATGTAACATTCTTCAGCACTCCTCGTATTCCTTACTTCTGATGGAAATATTTTCCAACAACAAAAAGTGAACGGATGTTGAGGAAAGGCCTGAACAGGGCTTCAATTAGTGACACTCATCTGAGACATTAGAAGTGTGTTTTTAAAGCATTTTATTTTGACAGAAGTGTTGAATCAGGGTTAAAGCCATGGAAGCCTTGTGAATGGATATTGCATTTGCCTCTTGAAGCTGTGAATCACAGTGTTCCCTCTCCTTGGCAGGCAGGTGATGCCTCTTTGTTACAGAGGTGTACTTGTTTGGATTGCAAAAGATCCAGCTCGTCTAAAACCACACCCAAGGAGTGGCCAGGGAATAAGTGAAATGAATCATGTACCACAACAAAGCTCTTCATGTCATTCAAGCTTTGCTTGCCAAATATAGGAGATAAAAATTTGAGGCGATGACAAAAAAAAAAAAAAAAATTCTAAGGAACAATCACTGACCAGGACAAGCAATCAGGTTTAGAGTTGTTGTGCACATAAATGTTAACTCCAGAAATAATAACTATTTGCATTTATGATGACTGTAGTTCAGAGATACTACTGCATTCAGATATGCTTGAGTAAAATTAATAGCAATAATTTCTTTCTATGTCATGTGTTGAAAAGGGAGTGCTTTGTTCTCACCTAATTTTTGTACTTTCTGTAGTTCTTGCCTTATGCTTTGCTACAGGAGATGAAGGGACTGATTTACAAGCTATAACTTGCCAACATTTCCAGAGACAAAAGGAACTGAGATAGTTTTTTAGAGCTTTGAAGAGATTTTAAATAATTCACGGAGCCATATGCTGGAATACTGGGGAGTAATGGCAAGAAGGAAATATCTGAGGCTATTGGAAATTTGCTAATACAGTCTGAACTATGTTGGTGACCTCAGCTGAGCCTAATTGAGAACATCTCCTCTATCCTCCAATTTTCACCATGGTTCAAAAAGTTCTTAAAGGATTTAACTCCAACTGTTATGTGTTGAATCCACCTGCAGTCCAACCTTATCTTCAAGCACTTCTGTAATTCTGTTCCTTTCAGCTCAAGCGAATGTCATCATTATGCAGTGGATATATCCAAGAATTGCTTCTGACTTAGATTAGAAGACGCCAGATAATCTCACTCTATTTGAATTACTTTGGGACAAAATACTCATTGGCTCATGTTTACACAATGACATTTTCACTTGGTTCAGATGACTGACTATATATTTTTTCATCTAAATTTGGCTAGTGCTTTCTAAGTATGGCTACTAAATGTGGAGCTGAAAGTGGTGTGATTTATGAGAAGATTAAACAGCTCCAGATTACACCGAGGCGTGTGGGAGTATTTCTTCCATGCTTTTGGGGAAGAGTGAGTCCGTCTTTTCAGCACAGACTAGACAAATTTGGTCTGGATTTTGGGTATGAAAGGAAACCTACATGATATGCAAAATTAGATTAATCAGAGCTTGTTTTCAATATGGTATGGGTAGAAGACATTTTCTAACACAAGAGCAGGAAAATGCTGAAATATTTTTCAATTTTAACATTCTGAGGAGGAAGAAGAATTATTGCACATTTGAATTCTATAAAGAACAAGTATAAAGCGTATGCTATTTATAATAGGATATATTTGCAAATATATATATGCATATGTATACATACTTGCTAATATGAATCTTATCATAATAGTTTTAACTGGCAGCCTTTCGGAAATAGCCACTGTATAATAATGAAATACAATAATATTTATGTAATAAGTATAATTAATGAGGTTAGAGATTAAATCGTCTAAACAATTATCTAAATATGAAAAATGAATCAGCTTACAGATGAATTAGATGACATTCTTAGACACGTGATAGTGTTTTACCACCATTATTATATAACTAGAAGTAACTTCTTCAATGAAAACTATAGTATCATGTTGATAAAATATACATATATATAATTAGAGCTTCAGAGAATGAGTTTTCAGGACAAGTCCAGGAACTTCTCTAGCCTTTCACTATTTAACCTTGATCAGAGCTAATTTTCCTATGAGGTAGTACTTGCATTTAAAACAGGTATCTATATCCTTTAAGACATTAAGAAATGCTCCTAAGAAAAACAAAAGGTTTTACTGATGCTATTCTTTCTTAAGGAAGAAGAAAGATCTTAATTGACTGGATTTTGTCTATCTGTCTGTCTGGTTTTTTGCTTGCTTCCAAATAATACGTCTCTTTGAAACTATACAGTTTCTCCTTTTATTATATATTATAATATAATATAATAGTGACACTCTTTGGTCAATCAGTCCATTTTACTAGAAATGTTTGATGTACATTTGCAAACTTTAATATTTAATTTATATCCATCCAAATAAGTATATACAAATAATAAAATATGGTTTGCAAATCACATAATTGTATTTTTTTCTTCATTCCATTACTGTTCTGTACAACTTTATGGCACTTCAATAGTGATAAAATAGAAAATGGAAGTAATTGCTGTGTGTTACTGAAACATCACTGAAACATGTATGTTTATATATATATATATATATACGTCTATACAGACACATGCATACAGACATGAAGATACACAGAAACACTCCCCACAAAAAACTTTTTTATATATATATATATATATAAAATGTACATTTATGAAATGTATATATATGTGCATGGATGGGTGTGTATGTATGTCAGTTGTGATATTTTCCAAGAAAAGAGAATATGATATACTTCATGAGCAGGTGGTATTACAATGGAATGTGGTTGGGCAAAGTAATCTGACGAAGATCACAGTATGTTAGACATAGTGGAAACTCTGCTAATGCATAAGCCCGTATTTTACCTTGTTCAGAGCTGTCTGAACTTCCTGCACAAGCCAGTACTTTGTATGTATAGCTCATGAGATGACTCGGTTCCCCTAGTGTGTCCTGTTTGACCTCAGATCCTGAGCGCTGTCATGATTGTACTTCTCTGGTGTATCTTGTTCCTTTGTGGCCACAAGTACTGGAGCAATAGTTAAATTCAGGTTTGAGCCTGCTTTAAAATGGTTGTGGTGCAAACAATGTGATGTCAGAACTTCATTTATGGATATCTCTAGTACATTCTGACACAAACTCCTTCACCCTCTTCAAATTTCTGTTCTGAATATGCCACTGACTGTCTTCAGAGTTAATATTTGGATTAATTTGTCATCTAGATTTTCTGTGATGCATGGTTTCTCATGCTTCTAGATGCAGCCTTAGGCTAATATCAGTTTTCTGAAGCAAATGACTACTTTGAATTTCAGGACTAGATGCAAGCTCTGACTTTTAGAAAAAATAAAGCATTTTCACTAGGATTACATGTGTCTGTTCACAGCAGAAGGAAGCAAGTTAAATGAATTAAACTGAACCGTTGTTCTTGCTTTCATTACCTCCACAATATTCTGAGTTGTTCTTTGCACAAATGTTCCTTAAGAAATGTCCCACACACCACTGTTTGCTTACTTGCAGTGCAAACTGTTGAGTTTACATGAGGAAAAAGGAGTGAAACATTAAACCAGCAACATTAATCGTAGCTCTAGGAACCTACTTCACAGCCACAGACTTCTGCTCACATATTTATGTTCTAGAAGCTCTAGCATAATGTTTATTTAAATCTCTTTGTTGCAAGATTCCAAAGTTGAGGATGCTTTCCAATCCCAGGAGATTGTTGGCATCACATCATGCATGTTTGGGAAGCTCTGACTCATCCTTCAAAGGATTGCAAGTGGGTTTGGATCAGCACCAGACACCTTTGCATTGCAAGGGTTTCTACTCTATCTGCAAAGTAGACCAGTCAGCAGTAGGTCTCCAAGGACACTGTATCACTGTATCACTGTATCTGGGTATCACCAGGTTCTAGGGCTAATTCTACCCCAGGTGAAAACCACATTTTGGTTTTCTAACACTTGTTCTTTGGTTTTGGATGAGATCAATTCCAAGATGGCTCTAGGGGACACTTGCTTTAGCAGGTATTTTTTAACATTTGGAATGCATAGGTTGATACTCTTCTTGAAAATAGTGCAGTCTTCCTAATCTGTCTTAAATTCGATATTCCTTTCCTTGTGTGTTCTCCTATCTCAAAAACACCTCCTGACTTAACTTCCTTTGTTAGTAGTGTCTCTTCTTCATTTGTATTGACCTGGAGCAACAGGAACAGTTTCAGTGGTTTCACTCAGTGTGAGCAAAAGTCATTGACAGTTTGGATAAGCTCCCCAAGTAGCAAACAGCCAGGGGTTCCTGGAATTTAGTTGAATTTGTGTTAATTAAAAAATTAGTTCCAAACAGCTCCAAGCAGAATCGTGAATCAGATCCTATCGCTCTTTCTCTCAGGTCCCTCATCACAGTAAATATATTGTTTGGAAACCACTCGGAGACAGGGAGATACTTGCTTCATCCACGTAGTAACCAGCCAGCTCAGTATAACCCAGTCATGCTCTCTTTCCTTCCCCTCAGCCAATAATGATTGCTCCTTTCCCTTCAGAAACTTCTACTCTTTCTAAAGCATCTTAGTTTGTTCACATTTTCCAAAATCTGACTCTTCTACCATTTTTATTTCTCCAGTGGTGCAGTAAGTTGCAACATAACATTTTCCCTTGCACTCAGCTCTGGTGAGGACACGCCTCGAATACTGTGTTCAGTTTGGGGCCCCTCGCTACAAGAAAGAGATTGCGTTGCAAGAGCATGTCCAAAGAAGCGCAGCAAAGCTGGTGAGGGGGCTGGAGCACAGGCTTTATGAGGAGTGGCTGATGGAGCTGGGGTTATTTAGTCTGGAGAAGAGGAGGCTCGGGGATCGAGGACTTTATCGCTTTCTACAGGTACCTGAATGCAGGTTGTAGGGAAGCGGGGATTGATCTCTTCTCAGAACTACTACTGATAGGACAAGAGGAAATGGCCTCAAGATGCTCCAAGGGAGGTTCAACTTAAACATTAAGAAGAATTTCTACATGGAAAGAGTGGTGAAGCATTGATGGTCCAGGGAAATAGTGGAGTCACCATCCTTGGCAGTGTTCAAGAAACAAGTAGATGAGATGCTTAGGGATGCGTTTTAGTAGGCAGGATGTTGAAGGGTTTATGGTTGGATCAATGATCTTAAACCCTAAGAATTCTTTTCTGACCATAATGATTCTATGATTCTATAAATTGAGCAGATAGAGATGCTTGGCTTGATCATAAGTGAAGGAAGGGGAACAGAACATTACATTTTAATGTCATTGGCAAAGCACGGAAAAAAAGGAGAATCAAAAGAGAAATCAGAAGAGACTTTTCGTTAGAAATGTCTAGAAGACACTGAATAGGGAATACTATTAAAAAAAAGAAAATTTTATACCATAAATTAGACAGGATTTTGATCTCCAGTGGGTAAATAAATTTTCATCAGTGTCATTGAGAAATAGGACAGGAAATAGGTCAGAACGGGAGATGTTTTCACTGGAAGAAATGGATCCTGTGTAAATTAGAATTCAAACCATGAGAACAATAAGTAGCGTGTGATGAAAAGGTGAAAGGGTCAGTGCTTGGGTAATGGAAGAAGAAAGACAAAATTCCAGAATACAGGGTAGGAAATGTTACTTAAACATAATATTTATTTAATTACCACTCAAGATTTATTCATGGATTTCTCTCTTGACAAGTCGTAACAACTTTTCATTAACTATAGAAAGCCACGACTGAAACGAAAACATAAGACAATCTAGATATACCATTGTTTCAAATGGTAAAAATTCAACAAGCCGTGGCAATATGGACATTTGGATTTATTATGTGTATTTGATGATATTTTCATAGTTATGAATTAATGGATGCTAAAGACAATATTTCTTTAAAATTAATGATGATTCATTAACATTAGGCTTAGTATGCTAGTACTGCTTTGAAAGGTAAGCTGGATACTTAACTCATGAAAAGAACAGTGAGTGTTCCTGCAATTTGAAAATTATTTAAAAGTAAGCTAGGGTGATCACAGCAAATTGAGTTAACATCAGTTGAGTTTTAAGAAATTACTACCACTGATATTTATATTATTACCTGCATCATGAGACAAACCATTTATTGTTTATCTTGTGTGGGTGGATGTGGTCATATGAAATGAATTTGTCTACACTGTGAAGTCAGTGATGCCTCAAACATAATAGGGGTACTTTCCCTATAAAAGTAGAGAATATTGGGAAGGAGAAACAGACTAATCCAGTCTGACATGTTACACAATGCAGATTCCGAGTTTTATGGATTAGAAGTCAAAAAAACAAAGTAGAACATTTCATCTTTAAAAGAAGTGTCTTATAATGAAACAAAATATATCCAACTTAAATGAGATATTTCCTCCAATGAGCCCCAGTAACCAAAGCAAACAGAAGAATAATAATGAGCTTCAGAAACTTTGCCCGTGAAAGAAGATCAGGTGGCCTCTTTGATGAAAAGTGAAAATCAGCCGAAATCAAACAAGCCTCTGCACATCGTCATGCTGAGCTCTCACATACTTGGCTGCAGGCACATTTCAAATGTAACCTGGTTTGACAAGTTGCACTGGAAGAACGCCAAGGATAGCAAATCTACCTCTACACAACTAAAATAAATATATATTTTTGGCATTGTTATATGAGTATTTTTATTTTGCTAAAGTGATTTTTGAGATCTTTCCAATAATGAGTGAACATTCTTCCCCATAACTGTTTCTCCCAGTAGTTAATAGAGAAGATAAAAGAACAAAATACAAGAAACAGATACTTCTGGACACGAAATTCACTGACTTATTTTGAATACTGGGTCTGAGTGCATCAGAATAAATTCTCTCTGGAATGCTTTGTGCAACCAGGTGAATTCAACAGAATTGCACACGATATATATAATGAAGTTGATCCATTAACTTCTGCCATTATCTAATCTCATTTAGCTCTGGGTATGATCAGATTAGACGGGATTAAATTCTATGCCAATGAATTCACAGACTCATAAGATTCTTCAGGAATACTTTTATATTCCAGGCTGAAGTAATACAACACCCTGTACAGTCAAGGGAGCCTACTAGCACCCTAGCATGGGTTTTAAAGGTTTCCAGTTAATGTAACACTTTGATGATTTGAATAAGGGTAATTAAACAGAAGAAATACTCTTTAAATACTCTTACACTCCCTCCAAACCAGAGACTAACAACAACAAAAATACTAGTCTGAGGAACAGAGATTTTTGAAAACATGCTTAGTCTACACAAACTACAATTTCTGTTCATCTGGGAGGATCAATTTGCTAAGTTTTGGAGTATATAACAGAACTTTGCTTTGCTCTCAATGAGTTAATTTTGTTAATTCTCCTTGAAATTACTGGGAAACTTCCTAGCAAAGCAGTATAAGGTGCATTAGGTCAGTAACCTCTCCTTGAGGTCATCCAGGAAGTAAGCATGTTTCACAAAACTAATGCACCGCATCAATTAGTTTTCTGGCTGCTGTTTTACCCAAAAAGCCAGGAGGAATGCTATGGGTTTCAATCTGTCTCCTACTGTCAAGGTGAGGATGATGGTGAAGGCAAAAAATGACAGCTTTCAGATCCAATCTTCCTCATGGGAAAGGATATACACTTAGTATAACAATATTTATCAGCTGAATGAAGTTGGGAGTCATATAGCATTTTCCTGGGTAAAGCACAGACGATCTTCACACAGTGTTCTCTCTGTTCCTGTGTTAAAGCAAAGAAGTACACCTGTTCATGTTCAGCAACTTATTTTTAAGTATGTTCATGTGGGCTGGTAAAGCCCACAAGATGAGGGATACTCCTGACATAGGAGGCACTACTTGGTAGCCCAGTCTGAAGCTGGTGTAGGAAACCCCTGTGTTCTAGGAAGGTAAACTCCATAAACCCCTCCTGCTAATGCTGCAGCTCT
>JAWLRI010000829.1:2939780-2950370 GCA_034781795.1 Crypturellus tataupa
TGAGGAGCTCGCTCCTTTCTCTGCAAGGCAACTGTGGCTCCTGAAACCAAGGCTCCCGAAACACCTGCTTCGGGACAATATCCATTGGAACAGTTGTGAGGCAAGATGCATAACTTCTGGGAGGAGTTGCCCCAAATATTCCTCTCCTCTGAAGACTGCTGAAGACGCCTTTGACCACTGAATTATAAAGTTATATTGAGAATACTAGCTTTTTCCCTCTCTCATGTTCCTCCTTTTAAATCTCCTAGCCCTGGGGAATCTCCAGTTCTTTGGTGGACATGGGTGCAAGACCAACAGTAAGGATGGAGAAAGCACAGTATAGCATATCATTCACGTCATTACGTAGTTGTTGCAGTTTGAGAGAGTGAGGAGATGCATGCTAGATGGAAAAGGCTGTAAAGAACCTGCTTCCCACCTTGTGCTATGCTAACAAGAATTCTTCTGTGGTGGGCAAGGATCCTTGTAAAGAGTGAACCCCTAACCCCTCACCATGCCTTTTTAAGTTTTTTTTTTTAAAGGGTGAGATTAGAGGTTATAGGGCTCTTATTGGAAACAATTGGTTAACACACTTCTGAGACTGAACATGCAGTTATTTATGAAGCCACAACACCTCTCTGACAAGTGTTGTTGTACTCAGTTGAAGGATTGAACAAGAAATCAGTGAAGATTTTGAAATCTGATGTGCTTGTACAAAGGGAGAGCTTTGGAAACCTATGACTCATATGAAATCATGGCTAATTTCATCAGAACACCTGAAATTACTTTCTAAATATTATTTTTTAGAGGATATGAAATATTTAAATGGAATTCCACTTCCATCTTCCAGAATCAGAAGACTTGATGAAAAGAGATTTAACTACTGGAGTGAACTAGAAACCAAAATAAGCCTTTGTGACCAGCTAATGGTTACAAAAAATCTTCTTGAATTCAAGAAAAAAAATGCCTGAAAATCATTCTACAATGTCAGCTCTAGGACTTGTTCCTTCTCACAACACTCATTTTGTACAACAGTAAAATGTAGGACAGTAAAATTGGATTTTTATGAAGAAATAGACAATGTACCTAAATTGGTTCAAAAATAAAAGGGAAATGGGGAAAGAAAACTGACTCATTTGGGGTCCGATATGCTTTGTAACATAGATTTTTGTAAAGTTGGCAAGACTAATGGGTGCCAACGATAATTGAATGAGGCCCTATGGGCACAAGCTCAAGCCAGGACTTACTCTTGTTATTCACAGAGGATGCAAGAGGCCAATGAAGTGTATAATTAAGCCTGTATTAGAGAAGAAGAAACAGGTCACAAAATATGAAGATGATTCTTCCCCATCCCTACCTCTTCTCAAGACACAACACTACAGTAAGCTGTAGTGAAATATACTCAAAAAAATATTGTACTGAGACAGATGCAAGGTAAGGACTGGGATAAATAAATTATACCAGAATAAATACTAACTAGAAGACTAATAGTATTCAAACATTTCGTTGAGTTCTCAGCTAGACATTATAAAGAGAATAAAAAGAACATCTCCTGGAATTTTATAGTTACAATTTCAGAACCAACTTTTTCAAAAGATTATCTTTCTTCACAAAGCCTAGATCTAAACTTAACATATAAGAGTTGTGATCTAGCCAAAGTAACTCCATTTATAGTGACTATGGTGACTATACAAAACATTGTCCTTAGAAAAAACAAATAGATCAATTGTCCACCCTTAAATTAGTAGAGATTCCTCTTTGCATCAGAAAGTTGTGGACTCATCCAAGAAAGCTTCAGTCTCAAAAGCAAGGGGAAATCAGTCACAAATTAATGAAAATAATATTCTTCATTGTGCTATGGGATTGATTTTGACTTTTCTGATCTAAAGGCTATTACTGACAAGTAGAGATAAACTCAATTTAGCTCAAATCTCAGATTTGTATCTTTGTAAAACTCTAGCAGGACGTAGTCAGAGCTGCACAGACCTTATCTGAATCCAGACTTATTCTTCTCTGGTTAAGGTGTCTTTGAGAAATGGGTGAAAACTTGCAAAGAGGTACAGTCTTGTGAAGACACAAAGATCTGGGAGCTAAGCTTTTAAGACTGTGAGAAGTCTGCACCACCATATACACAACCAGGCCTTCATGTTAATTTGACTCTGCCCTAAGGCTCACTCTGAATTTACTAATTTATTTCTGTCTCTATTTTATCATCAGTTCTGCGTTCCACTAAATGGATATGGCAATATCACCACAGAGTTAACTGGTCAACATTATTTATTAGCCTAAATCTGAATATACAGGTCCTTATACACAAAATATCTTAAAAATATAGTGCTAGAAAAGGTCTCAGGAAGATTAAAATTAAAATCCAAAAGATTGCATTCAAGTGTCCAAAATCTAATTTCTTGTATACCTTTCACCAAGACACTTCTGAAGAACCCACCTAAAAGGAGAATGTATAAGTTTACAAATGTATATATTGTATGCATAAATTCTATAAGTTTGTATACATAAGGAATGTATAGTTTAGCGACGATTCTTAAATTGCTACAAAAGAACTCTAGATTTCTACAAAGAGCCAGTTATATTATATAAGCCATCTGGTATCATTTTGCATTTTGCCTCCCCAGTCTGTCCTTATATAGAGAATTTTTAAGCTTATCATATTTCACTCTATGATTTTTTTTCCCTTTTCTAATAAGAGGAATCAGGAGAGTTTCCAATTCACTGGTAGGAAATAAAAATTTGGAACTTTAGGTGTAATACTGTTAATAGATATGTAAGACTAGGAGAAAATCCAAGTTTTTCAACATTTATATGATCTTATTTTGTAGTTCTGTAGCATCATGATTGAATTATTTGGATAACAGTTGAAAAGGGCTTTTTTAATGTGTATTTTTTATTAGTTCAAGAAATTGACTTTCTCTGCATTGAGGAAATAGATTTTTGGAAGAAAAGGAGTTCATTTGAAAGAAAGGAAGCTGGTTCACAGGTAAGGAAGTGTCAAGTGTTCTCCTGAAAGGGAAAGCTGGAATAAACCCATAGTAAAAACAGGTGGTGGAGAAAGGGAATAAAACAAGGAAGTTGCAAAGGAAGGCAAAAAGCTGCCCAAGCCTTGGATCAAAATTAGCTGCCCTGTATGCTTAGAGTTGGAGACATGTTAGGATGCAAATTCCAAGGTGTACTTGGTATCAAGGAGCTATCACATTCTACCATAATGAATGAAGATAACTAGTAAAGAGAACATGACTCAGAAAGGATAAATCCCATTAGTGAAGAAATCATGTATACAGGTAGAAAATTCTGATCAGTAGACAGGCAACTGGGAGTCTCCACCTCCTCCATCCCTCCCCATTTGGGGAAGAATGAGCTATTTAGATAACACTGTCCCAAAAGATGTGTTGAGATTTGAAAAATCTGGTTGGAGAGTCAGGATACCAGATATGGACTTCATTCTACTCATTCTACTCAACCCTGATTCATTCTACTCAACCCTGGTGATGCCACATTTGGAGTCCTGTGTCCAGTTCTGGGCTCTCTGGTACAAGGGGAACCTGGAGCTACTGAGAAGAGTCCAGCATAGGGGTACAAAGAAGATTGTGGTACTGGATTCTCTCTCTTATGAGGAAAGGCTGAGAGAGATGGATTTGTTTAGCCCAGAGAAAAGAAGGCTAAGAGAGGATCTTAACAGATACCCATATCTTAAGGGAAGAGGTCAAAATGATGGGGCCTGGCTCTTTTCAGTGGTGGCCATTGACAGCACAAGAGGTAACAGCCACAAATAGGAGCAGGGGAAGCTATGCCTGAATATGAGGAAAAACCTCTTTCCTATGAGGGTGACAGAGCACTGGAAGAGACTGTCCAGAGTGGTTGTGGAGGCTTCTTCTCTGGAGATCTTCAAAACTCTCCTGGATGCCACCCTGTGCCCCATGCTGTAGGTGACCTTAATTGTGCATGGGAGGTGATCTAGATGATCTGCAGAGATATCTTAAAGTAGGATATGATTTATTTTGCATGGTATCATAATATATAGGATTAGACCAGTTATAAAATCTCCTGTTTTTATTTTTGGGTGCCAAGTGGGAGGCAAGGAACATATGAATAATTACTTAATATATGAAAACTCAAAACTTTTTTATTTTCCCATGCCAATTGAGTCCATAATATCTTCAACGTCTTCAATTTATCTCTGGAAGGTGATCTCTTATACCTTTTCTCTGAAGGTCTGATGCTAAAACACATACAAACTTGCAACATTTGGTCCTGCCTTTGTTTTTTCCTACCCTAAACTGAAACAACCAGATGAGTAATGCAAGAAAGAAGAAAAATATAGTCTTCTTCATGATATTCTTTTCGAATTTGTGTCCAAAGAAATACTTTCTTTACTAGACAAAAACATAGTTCAAACAGTTCGAACTATAAGCCCACCTGAGGTAGAATAGCCTATGAAATAGAGAATAAATGCCAATGGTTTTGTGTTGGATGTAAAAAAGCCAGCAAAGAGTTAACGGCAAGGCTGTGCTTGAAATGGAAAGATCTTAAAAGAGAGCATCCAGGATGACTTGTGGATGATTGAGAGAAAGTACTGAACTTTATTCCCTTTATTATAGGGAACGTTTCTGTTTGGAGTCAGAGATTTTTGCCACTGGTGGTTCCTCGTTTTATAGAAGTACTGCCAGCAGCTTGCTAAGGATTAATTCTTGGCAGAGTGAGAAGTTTGCTTTGAGGTGTGACCTAGAAAGAAGGTGAATTCACTTCAGCCTGGAAGCTGTTATAGCTTAGCTACCGACGAAACAGGCACTGTGAGTAAAGGAGAGCCTACACCCTGGTGCTGCTCTAAGGTTTCTTATGCAGGCCATGGACTGAGATTAACCTCCTCCCCATGTAGCAGGAATGGGGAGGAGTAACCTTCTGTGCACACTGATGTGGAAAGCCAGTCAGCCAGCCTGACCTGACCTCCAAGGATCTGGATGGAGAGATCTCATTCCACTAGTCTCATGATGGACATGTGCAAGCATTCATCCTACCACCAACTCATTCCCCAGAGCTGAGATGTTTACATAGGTCCAGTTCAAGAATAGTTCATACTTGCAACATACCGTTGTTTTCCTGGAAGCAGGAACTCATCAGGTAAATCTAAAACTAAGATTTAGACACTGTCAGAAACAGGAATACTAAAGCGCTGTGGAAATATGTATGCATAAGAAAAATGCATGTCTGTCATTCTACTACATCCCCTCTAGGCAAGGCTATGCCTCTTGCTACTCTTGATTCATCTTTTCTCTAAGAAGCAGCTTCTTGTTGGATTTATTAGTGGTGAATCAGCCCTTCCACAAACAAACCTGTTTCTGCAAAATGTGTCATAGTCCCTATAATGGTTCCTCATGGGGATTTCCACTAATACCACATTAGCCTGATGATTTGTCTTATTCTGCATCCCATATGCTTGTAGAGAAGACAGGATAAGGAGGAACACAATAAAAAAAATAACAGAAGCAACAACACATTGAATGCTACCTATAAGTAAATGGAGGGATTACAGATTGAAGTTGATAAATTCATCTTTCATAAAATTTTAGAGTAAGCCTATGTCATACCAGTGGCATGCTCTGTACCATACCTTATCTTATTAAAGATTAATATTCTTCCAGATAAAGTTTCATGAAATCCTCCTTTCATCCTTAGATTTACTTTCTAAACACGTTTAATGAGACGAACGTTCATAATGAGTGCCCTTAATAGTTATATCTTTTCCCAAACTGTGATGAGTCATTTGGCATAATGCAGTGTTTCCCTTGGCACATGAAAAAAGGAAGCTTGCCATAGCCAAAAGCTGAATTGGACCTGGGAATTCAGAAAGCAGTGTTGCTCTGTGAGAGTATTAAGAGGGTCTAGGTGGCAAAGGAAAATAGAAATCCCAGTGTATAAGACAAAAAGAATCTATATAAAGCTTTCCAGTGTTGTGTAGGTTTTGCAAAGGCTTTGTAGTATAGCCTCTAAATGCAACCATCTGATCAATGAGAAACACTAAGAAGATCTCTTTTGGTCTGCCTGGGTCTGGCAGTGGATGCTAGTGAACCAAAATGTGGCATTATTAAGAAAGATAAGCAAACACATTCAGCACAACCCATTAAAGAGCGCTGTCAGCAGAACTGTGCCCCTCCCTGAGTACCTGGACAGCACAGAGACACTGGATTCACTGAGACTCTCCTGGGGTCCATTTTCATGGACCATAACCATTTTTATGTGAATTCAATGATGTCAACAATTCCTACAGGTCATTTAAAGAGCTAGAATGGTCCCACGCTCCAGGTGTAGGGAATGTCACCCATGGAGAATATATACTGTGCAGGACATGCCTCTGTATCAAGAGATGCACTGGCATGACTATTAAATTCCTTATGTTCACTCCCTAACGGACATGGCCCTAAAAAGAGAGGGTGCCCAAGAGAAGGTCACATTATTTCTTTGTGCCTGTGATCTTCTCCTCAGTGTTGGTCACATCTGATTACACAGGATGCAGTTCAAGACAAGATGGATCTTTCCCTATGCGCTTGCACATTGACTGAATCCTTAATTCTTGGCTGAGGTCTTAAATCCTTATATTTTACAAGATACAGTATTTATGTACAAGTAAAAACAGTATTTTGGAGAACAAGCATTCCAGCATCAAGTCTTTATTGTATCAATTGTTCAACCTATTGTACTGGCAGCAGTCACAGAATAAAATTTGTGCTTCACTCTCACTAAAGAACTTAAAAAGTTCCCATGTTCTCCAAGCTCTTTAAACTGTGATCAGCTAAGGTGAACCACAACGGCTAAAGTGTCTAATCATTTCTTCAGAAAGAGTATGCCCTTTGTCTCTCTTTCCTCTAAATCCCCTCTGAATCTGTTGTAATTTAGAGTCTGTCAGCACAAATAAAATTGCAGATAGTGAGTCAGACTGTCAGAATGTAACTGTTTCCTTATTGCAGTTTCCAAGGAATCTGAATCCTTCTAACTGGAGGTTTTGTTTCTGGAACAGCCTGACCCCAATACCCAGGAACAATGTGATCTTCATACTCTTCTTCTGAACACACTGAAAAAAAAGGGGGTGGGGAGGAGAGGACAGGAGGAGGAGGAATAAAGCTTTTATATTTACATACACAGCCACATTCACAAATATACTCACAAAGCAGAAAATAAACTGACATTAATGCTAGAAGTAGCACTTGTAACGTAAAAGTAAAAATATGTATGTTCCAAGGGATCTAATACATCCAATATAAATACTGAATCTTACACGGTATCTTGCTGTATAAGTTTATCTAGTTAATAGCCTTAGACATGGCTTAATTCACACATTTCTCAAAAAAAAAAAAAAAAAAAAAAAAAAAAGTATCTTGGACTATTATCAGGGGAACGTGAAATTCAACCCAATCTGAAATAAATTGAGTCTGAAGTACATTAAGCTTAATCTTCTCTGGGGAGAATGTGTTCATCATGAGCAGATTCTCAGCTTCTTTTGGAAACTCTGCCCAACCTATATCTATTCAGATGTCATATACAGATAGGTACAGATATACCCCTGGAGAATTTCAGATAACTGCATTTGTTCCCAGTGTACAAAATGTTTGCTTGATTTTGCAAACATCAGTGGACATCTGGCATCTCCCTTTCTCTTCCTTGTTCTCTGTTTTTCTGTTTTTATTTCTGTGTACGTATGTTGTTGTTGTTGTTCTTTTTTTTATTTCCCAGAATTTTTTGAGCCTGAACAGGTCCAATGTTGAGAGAAGCCAACAGTCTGGAAAGTCTTTAACCTAGAAGGTCTTTAACCTGCTTCTATCATGCCACACAGCAAGACTAGGCAAATTTGTATGATGAAGAGTGCTCCTTTTGGTACTATGATGCAGTCCTCTGAGTCAATAATAAATATATAAAAATTCTCAAATAGGAATTTGAGAGACTGCTGTAATGAACCAGATTTTTAAATAGCCCCCAAATGCTAATAGAAATATCATTTCCTTACAACCTCTTCCAAAAATGTATGAGTATATTTGATGAATGAAACCTTCAGCCTAAGCTTTTAAACAGATATAAAAACTTGTCTTATTTCCTTATTGGACTGAAGGTAAAAGGACCACCAACACTTTTTGCCTTCTGGTCATTTGGAACCTGTGAAATCTACAAGTTTTTCNNNAAGTTTTTCTTTTTTTATTTTTTATTTTGGTTAAGTGTGGAGTTTTAGTTGCAGCTTTTAAAGACTTAAAATAGCAGACCATCAAGGCAATAAAAAAACAAACTACCAACCGACCTGATAATAGACAGGTTCTATTTTCAAAAAAAAAACCCCAAAATTGATTGAGCAGTGATGACTTGTAGTTTTGTTGGTGTGTTTCTCAAATGTTATTTGTTGGAAAGTGTCAGTTCTCTATCTGCACTGAGGTTAACTATCCACCAAAAACGTAAAAAAAAAAAAAAAAAAAAAAAAAAAAAGTAAGAAAAAGAACAGAAGAAGGGAAGGAGCTAATGATTTTCCAAAAATCCACTACGTATAATAAATATATTTTTTCCACTATTGCTTATGTTGGAAGTGATTACAGCTCATTCTGCCTTTGATGACAAGGATAAAACTGAACTGACACATCACACTGTTTGGTTTCGTATCTCTGATGCAACCTGTTGCATAACATGAGCAATTAGCCATGGACTTTACAACGGGGTGTCATGAGGAACCCTGCTGCTCATTAGTTGCGGATTTGGACCAATCACCTTTCCCACATGTTTGCATTAGACACCTGCACTGATTAACATTTGGTTAATCGTGCACCTGTTTGCTGCACTGATCGCTCAGTGAGATTGATGCCATCCCCACAGCAGCACTGCTGAGGAAGCCACGGTCCAGCCCTGCTTGTGCTCCTGCCCTTCTCTGTGCTGCTCTGGTAAATGGTTACTCTGGTCCTGCCTCTCTCTGTGTTACTGGTAGGGGATGGTGGGACCGAGGGCCACCCCACCAGGCTGCTGGGCTCAGTCATGCCTGAAAACATTTAGGAAAAACATTTAGGGGAGAAAAAAAAAAGAAATAAAAAATACCATAACAAATAAAAAAGATAAAACAAGGAGAAACAAGGAAAAGAAAAGAAAGAGTAAATGCAAAGGTGATATTTTGAAACCTTTTTCATCCCATTAAGAAAGCATCTTAGCAGTACTTATGGCTGTACTAGAACGATCCTAGCTGCATTTGTAATTTCAGGGCTCATTTTAATTAAATAAAAAGAAAATAGAAAAAAAAATAAAGCTTTTAAAAGTTTTTGTGGCATACATCTCTCTTCTTTGCAAAATGGTATTATTTGACACTAGTGATTCAGGGATTCAGAGAGCCGCTTACTGTCATGCTCTGAATCAGTTTTTTCTCCCTTTCACTTCAGCTCCCTCTCCATTAAAAAAAAAACATAATCTCTTTTCCTGATATCTAGTTTCTCTCTATTTTCTCTCTACAAATCCCTAGGGAAAAGGAATGAAATATAATTTTAATCCTGACTATCCATTTTTTGTTTATACTATAAAAAACATTGTGGCTTTCCAATTTAAACCATTGTTACAGAAATCAACAAAACAGATTTTAAAGTTCTAATGCCTTATCCTCTTTAAAATGCATTGATATAAACCTGAAATCATTTATTTAAATAAAGTATTGCTGAGACGAGAGCATTGACATCTCAGCAAGAGTTTCCTGAAGATTAGATGCTAATATACAGTCAGAAAAAAGTTCTCATTGACACTTAGCCTCATTTTTTTAAGACACCCAAATAACTTAGGAGCTGAAGTACTATTTAATTTCATTTGTGTATGGGCTGAGACATTTTAAGACCAAAAGTGTTTTTAAAGTTGGGTGAAATATCATACATACATATATAATAATTATTTTAAAAATGTTTGGCATAGTATATACAATTATTTTTAATACGTAAAGTTTCATTTTTATTTTTCTTTTTCATATTGGGATTTTTAAAAAAGTAGTTTAAAATTATTCAAAAGCAACAAAACTAAACCTAGAATGAATTACCTTGTTTTAGGTCAGAAAAAGAAAAAAAAAGGGGGGTTGATCTGAAGCGTTTTGTTTCTTTTTTAATTGAGAAAAACAAATATACTTTGAGACATCTCGTTGCCATGGTTGTTTCTAATTCAATCAGGAGGTTATAGCGCAATTTCCATAAACTTGCCAGGCTGATTCATATACTCCAGCGTCATCCAGATTTTGCAGATTCCTTCTTTCCCAAATATTCGAGGCTTATCTGGAATGCAAAGAACTTCAGAGAAGAATAGGGAGGGTGGGAGAAGATGCTCAGAGTGAGAATACAACGTACCTTTCGGTAGGCTTGTAACTGTTGGAAGCTGTTGAAAGGATCCACTTCAAAAGCAGTCAAATGGGCTATGCAGACCGCCGAGATGGACACCACCACCACAAGACCTGCCTTGAGTGTTCGTGATGACATTATTTGTTCACCTGGAACATCATCTTCCTGCGAGCAAGGACTGGATGGTGTCCTGCATCCGAAATCTTAAGAAAAGAAAAGAGAACGAGAGGAGAGGAGAGGAGAGGAGAGGAGAGGAGAGGCGAGGAGAGCAGAG
>JAWLRI010000833.1:0-18745 GCA_034781795.1 Crypturellus tataupa
ATAACCACGCGGCACGTCCGGAGCCGCGACCCGAGCGCGCGGCCGCGGGGGCTGCGCCGCGCCGGCGCTCCCGCCAGCTTGGGATTTTCCTCTCGTTTCACGTGCGGAAGTCCCTTTAGAGCAGGTTGCAATAACCCACCTAAACACAGGCCTTTTTTGATTGTTATTATTGCGTGCCCAAGTGTCTTTTGCTCTCACTTGTGTGGCAGCGTGGGGCAAAGGGCTGGCAGAAGGGAAGGAGACAGTAATTTGGTCCTGGGAACTCTCTGTGTATCTTTCTTAGACGTTTCCTTCCCTCTCAGATGTGTCCAGATAACCATCCTTGTGCTGCCCCTCTGTCTCCATCCATCCTTTCTCTGCTAATTCTTCCTCTTCAGCAGCAGGATTTCTTCAGCAATAGGAATTCACCAGTATCTGCTTTTCTCTGCTTTCTTGCTAAAAAGGGCACTGAGAACGTTGGAAATCATTTTGCAAAACGCCCTAGTAAGACATGTCCCACCGTTTGCTTCTTTTTGCTCCAGAAGCAGGAAAAACAAACTGTTAGGAAAAGTTGGGGAAAAACCCTTGGAAAAAGTAACTTAGAAATGCAGCCAATTTCACAGCTGGGACCATGCCATAGGGATTTGGGGTAGAACATTAAGTGATGGACCATAACCGAACGAAGGCAAGTCAATAACCAGCCTGTTGTTATTCCCAGCGAAAGGACCAGATGTGTTTTGTTCCTTGTTCAGTCGCACAAAGCTTCCTCTGGAGCTGCGAAGCGGGACAAGCCAGCGGGTCGAGTAACAAACGTTGAGCCGTGAGCCGGATCAGCCGCGTGTCAGGCGACCCGCTGGGAGCAGAGCCGCTCCAGATGGAGCTGTAGCAAAAGTCACTTCTCTGGTTCACTGCAGTCTTGGTGTTTTGCAGCTTGTTTTCACTGTGAACCAAAGTGTTTTTTCTTTTCCTTTTTTTTTTGCAAGGGCAAAAGTGTCAAGGCCAACATTGCCGGGGCTGCGCAGTGAACTCATGAGGACCCGGAGCGGAGCGAAGTTTCGCTGTTGGAAAGTCTCGTCAAAGGCTTCCAGCAGTTGGGTAGGAGGCACAGAGGACAGGCTAACTAAACCCGGAGGGATAACAACATGTTTCACATCAGGTTTGCGCACTGACAGAGCTGGATGGCCATCCCTCCTTCCCAAAGCCTGTATTCTCTGGTGTCTCACCTGTTTTGTACTAAAAACAGTCATGCCTGATTGGTAGCACAGTCCCTTTTAGTTCCTTTTCTGTCAAAACAGCGAGGCTCAGAGCAGCTCCTGCCACAACCCACCCGCACTGCAAACAGTCCTGAAACGCGGTGTGGTTTATTGTGCGCTTGGGTTTTAGAGTACTCCTTGCAGTGCTGATTTCTTGGAGGTTTATCCCAGCGCGAGACAGGCCAGGATTTGGGTGGAGGAGAAAACAGGTCAGCTCATGGTGATCGAACCAGTTGTCAGAAAATAATTTCAAGAAAAATGCTTCTAGATTGTTTTAGCATTTTTTTTAATCCATTGACTTGTTTCATTTGCGCTCGGGGAGTTTTAGGGTGTCACTGGGCTCTCTGAACTGGGAGTTGCAGATCTATTAGATCAAGTTGAAGGCTGATCTTGCAAAGAATTTTGAATGCCAAAATTATGGAAACTCTGCACCAAGGTGCATATACCTTGATGCTTGTATGTGGAGCTGGCTAAAGGGAGTTGCATATTTTAAATCTGGATTTCCTTCTGATGGGAATGTGAGAAGACAGAGTCCTGTAGCTGAGGCAGAACCACTTTTAAACAGCTCGTTTTGATAAAGTTGAAACACTTTGCTGTAATTTAAAATTTCAACATTCATGTTCTACGGCAAGATGAAAGCCAACTTTTTGACTCTATTGTATAATTGTAATAAATGTCAGGCTGAAAAAATCAGCTTCATGGAAATGCCTTTCTATAATTGCCCAGGATGTTGTAAGATCCATTTAGAAAAAAATGTGTTGACTTAATGGATGTAATTGAATCATCATTTTCTGATGGCAAAGCATCACAGTGGAAAAGTCCTCTGCTAATAATTTCCTGGTTCCCCGTGGGCCAGGACACCTAGGAAAGCTCTTGTGAAATGCAAAGCTTTGTCTTATGAGTCTGCAGGTAATGCCTAAGTGAGCAGCCTTTTCCCAGGTGAATAAATAAATGGTTGTGGGGGGGGGAAACCTGCCTGTCGGTGTCCAGGAAGGGCAGACGGGTGCCCGCGCGGCTCCGTTGCTCCCGCCTGCGTTGCTGCCAAGCGCTGTGGTGGGGTCTCCCGTAACTGCTTCCCCTTGCGACACGAAGGACGCCGGTGCCAAAGCCCTGTCTGCCTTGGTGGTGGGGCATGTGGGCCTGTCTGTCACCAGATTTTTTCCAGCAATCCCAATATGTTTTATACTTCCCAGTGGTGTCACAGTGAAAACCAGCCTGCCCATACTTGTGCAGTTGGGTTACGTATTTGGGGCTGATGCTTTCATCAGCGCAGTATCGAACAGTGTTTTTTTTAGGGAATGTAGTTACTGTGCTCAAGGGAAGTGTGAAGAGGAGTCTGTGATCGCCTCTCCGCTGCTGGGCCTCAAAGGTTGCCTGGTTTTTCTCCTACTTGCAGACAGGTTCCATTTAATGAAGGGGGTTATTCACCAGGCTGGCCTATTCCTCAACCTGCCTTCGCGCTAGGGAGAACCTACCCGCCGACCCCTTGTGCACGTGAAGGTGTCTACACAGAAGCAGGAGAAGCCTCTGCTTCGGGGGCGGCAGAGGTGGTGACAAAGCAGGAGCTCTCAGCCCGTCCCTTATCTCGGATGAACGGGCCGCGTCCGCGGGGGATGGGGCCTTGGCCACGCTGATCGTGGGCGGTGGCGGTGGCGGCGGCGCGCGGTGCTTGGCGCCCCGGGGCGCATGGGCAGCCGCGTGGCCGAGCTCCGCGTGCGGCTGCCTCAAGGACGCTCGCAGGCTGCGGGTTCCCCGCTGCTGACTCACATCTAACAGACTCTTATCCGCTGTCACGTTACAGTCGGGATGATGGGGGCTTGGGGTGAAGTTCAGCCAAGGCGGGCGACTACGCAGCAAATTAATCGGGGTTTGAACAAGATTAAAAGCCTCGAGGCACGGGTAAATTCCCACTTATTCCCTAAAATTTGGATTTATCACTAAATTATCATTAGCACCCCCTAGAAATTCCTGGTTAAATGGAAGCGCTGTTGTGATTTTAAAATTTTATTTATTATAGTTCTGGGAAGACTGAAAGCCAAATCTGGAGCTTCCAAGAACACAGACTGGGAGGAAGGAGCAGAGCTCCCTTAGCAGCAGCAGGGCTGCTCGGATCCATCCCGGCTGTGGATTCGCCCTTAGGAGTCAGGAAGGTTTCAACTTGAATGGCTAACTTTAATGCACCAACTTTTCCTATCATCTCTTAGGTAGCATTAAGAGAAAAAGCAAGCATGATTCAGGTATCTATACGTGTTGCTAACATGGTGAGAACCCCATCTCAAACCACTCTTTTTATTACCAACCACTGGTCCCCAGACTCGCTCTTCTCTCTCCTCTCCTTGTTCTCCCTTGCTCCTGATCCCGCGAAGGTTGCGTGGGTTGAAAATAACACCCCTGCCTCCAGCTCTAGCTCGTTTTGTATTTCATAAACAGCAGTTGAAAAATCCTGATTAAATAGATCATGGATGCAGAATTTCCTGAAGGTTTCAAGTGGAGACACGGGGAGGTGGGAATGGAGGAAGAGCTAGAGAGCTGGAGCTCCTCAGTGGTTGGCAGAGCAATAGGAAGTGGGATTTCAGGGGAAATGTAATGTCTGCCCAACCCAGGGCTCCACCACAGGCCTCTGCGGTGGCTGGTGATCCTGCAAAGGCCGCACGGAGGCCGCCTTCCCTTTCCAAGGTCTCCTGGAGCTGCCGCTGCTTCCCAAGGCCGCGTTGCCGCAGCTCAGTGGCTCCGTAATTCGCCACCTTTTTCTTCCCGTTTCAGGTGCGCAGGGCATTGTTTTAAGCCTCCAACCCAGAACGAAGCAAACGTTTAGTTCCTTCTTTGTTAATATTTACCTGTGCAAACAGCTCATTTCACAGGGTGCCTTGTGAGCAGTTCTCATTTCTCTTCCTGATGGAGAGTCCCAACACGGTGTCAAACCGTGGCATGAACTTGCCTGGGTTTCGGCACGGGGCAGTCATGCTCTGATCTGGCTTCTTATCCAAAGACGATCTCACTGCAGTTAACAGCTAGTGTATTTTTTATTTGAATCCACTGAATCAGCCCAGACAGAGAATTCTTTCCAAATCCCTCAAGTTATTTCCAATGTTTTAGAATAAATATGAAGAATTTTGTAAGGGTGAGGTCTGTTGACTGTGGCTCACCTGCTGTTCCAAATTAAATGAATATTTGCATCTGATTTTTTTTTTTTTTTTTTTTTTAAAAGTCTAGTAAAAACTCTTTTTCTTTTGAAGTCTACTGCAAGTCTGGTGAAAGTTCTGAGTTCAGCTCACATGGCTATTGCCAAACAAACCACACTTACATGTAAGATAAAGAGAAAAATACATCATTCAACAGCTATAAAGACTTCTTATCCTGGCACGTGAAGTATTTAATTTCAAATGTCACTCTTCTTTCCTTGCTTCTGAAGTACTTTAAAGAAATCTGCTTATCTGTGGCACCCATGGGAAATGGTGCAAGCCAATAGCACACCCCGTGTAGGATGAAAGGGGAATCCTCCTGTGCTCAAAAACCCCATCCAAGAGAGAGGTCTGGTCTCCTAAAGCATTTTATGCTTGGGAGGAACACGAGGGGGCCGCAGAAAGCAGCAGAGATTTCCACTCTTGCTTACGAGCAAGGAGATGAAGGAAACTACAAAGACATCTTGGGGTCTTGTGCGGGCAGAGCAGGAGCATCAGCAGCTGCATGGAAAGAAGCAGCCTATGGATTGTGTAGGAGTTCAGTGCATAAAGATCGTGTTTGACTTCACCATTTCCCTTGCCTGGGTAGGGCAGCATGAAAACAATTTAATTTAAACCCTCAAGGTACCCCAGACGGCATGTGGATTTAAAGCAGCGTGAAACCTCCAGAGATGTCTCCTTCCCCACTGCTAAGGGTGAGAGAGGGCCCATCGGGGTTATGCAGAATAAAAACTTGCTGCGCAGCATAAATCCTGAGCAGCTTTGTCAAAATGAGCATTTAAATATATTCAGTGCACCCTTCTGCTTTCTTTCTTTTCTTTTTCTTTTTTTTTTTTTTTTCCCAGCTGTTCTGAACCTGGAAAAATACAATTTAATGAAGTTATTAAAAGATTGCTCCAGCTGCAGCTCCTTTCCCCTGACAGAACCACGAGGTGAATTTAGAAGGTGTCTGTCTTGTTGTTAATTAAGAGTGGAGCTTGGTGTTTGTCCTTCAGCCGAGACCCGAGTTGTGAAACCCACCACAGGGTTGCAGGAGATACCGAGTGCTGTAATGGAACAGAGTAGCTGCTGATCTTGTGTGCTGCCTTCTCTACCGTTATCAGGTAATGAGCGTTTCAATATCCCGAAATGCTTTAACAAGCCCCACAGCTTGCTTCAGACAGCAAGAGGTGTTAGCAGTGAGCTACCTCCAAAGTACCCAGGCTTATACATCTCTAAAAATGCTGGAATTTTCTTTCATTCATACAAATATCTAAATTTTGGGGGTGTCTTTATAATGTCATTGGAGGCTCCTGATAGGGAGTTTCATGGGCAAATTTTAACATAAAAAAAATCCCCATTTCTTTTGTTTTGACATATTGCTCATCATCCTCTTGTGACTTCCTGAATGACGAAGTAGAGAAGAAAGGCTCATATTTATTTGTTTACGTTTATTAATTTCCTTTCTACACTGAATGATTTGTTTTTCTGCCATTCCTCTCGATTTTAGAACCGACCGAAGCTGCGAATGAAGACGGAGGCAGACAGCTTCGTCCGCGTCGAGGAGGGATCGGGGCGCGATCCTTGTTCTCCGCTCCGTTCTCGTGCGGTTCCGCCGCCAACGCGGGCTTTGGGGCGATGCTTCCCTGCCGGCGCGGGCGTCTGCCGGGTGCTGGGCGCCACCTCTCGGCACCGCGGCCCTGAGCGCCGGTTCTCAACCGGAGCGCGGGATGAGGAGCGCGGGGTCAGTGCCCACAGCCGCCTCGTCCAACGCGCTCCCTGCGGAGGGGCTCGTCGGGTAGAGCCTTGTGCTGCCTGAAGGCCCAGGAAGGACGAATGGGAATGGGACGAGTTGACGCACCGGGGCCTCCTGCAGCGGGGCCTCATGCCGCCCCTCCTGACTTACGGGCTGCCTTTGTTTGGGAGCTTTATGGTGCCGTCCAGGATTAACCGATTTGGCCGTTAAAGGGAGGAAGAATCGATAAAACTGCAAAGCAGTCTGTAAATTCCGGTAACGAGAGGTGCCAACCTGTGCGTTTCGGAATGGATGGGAGCCGGGCGTTTTTATTTTCATCTTTATTGCCAGTGCGGCTCTAGCTGAGGGGGACGGTGTTAATCGCCAGGAGAGAGGCAACAACCGGCTAGAAACACCCAGCAGCGCTGTGTGAGGGGCTGGGGCCTCCCCATTAGCTGCTTTAATCAGTCATTAAAGAGTCATTAAAAGAAGCGATGGGAGGCTTAAAAGGCCATGAGGAGGCCCAGGGCTACTTAAGGGGTCAGCTAGAGAGCACGGCTGGTGAAAGCAAAGCAAAAAGCGACGGGATTAAGCTGCACCCCTGAACAAGCTGGATTAAAATGATATTAAAAGAAGAAATCCTCATGGGACAGAAAACGGCATCGTTTTGCTTGCATAAACCTGTACTTTCCTCCTCCCTGCCCACGAGAACCTCATGCCTGAAATGCAGCAGGTAGTAACTATGTTTCCTCTCTCTGAAATGCTCTGCAAATCACAGGATTTTTTTCCTTTCTAATTTTAATGCGTTTGGAAGCCCCGGCATTACCGTAATAAGCGTAAATAATAAATGGGAAGATAGGGAAGCGGGAGTTATTTTTAATAAGTTTTCCTTCCATCAATAACGTCGCCTCGTAGCACTGAGTTCAAAATTACATTTCTCTTTCAGCAGAGAGAGACTGAAGGAAGAGTCGGGAATGACACTAATCTGTCACTTGGAGTCCAGTGAGCCCCGCTGGATGGATCCTCACTTGCAGAGAGTCACTTACGCCTCTAAATTGGTCTCTCATGAAGGAGAATGTGGCCGCTTCCAGGTATCACAGCTGTCTTCCAAGCTAGAGGGTAAAACGCGATGCCGTGTTGTCCCCCAGGGCACCAGTGCGTTTGTGCTGAGGAGCCCTGAGTGTTAAGCTGAGCGGAGCTTAAACGAAGGGCTGGGCAGAGCATCCGTATGGGCTTTGCCTTCGCCTTGACACGGACTGTGGCCTCCGGGCGCTCGTGCCGCGCGTCCCGGCCGCGGACACGCGCGTTGCAGCCAAGCGGCGACGTTCCCGTCTCGAGGACTGCTATTTCTTTGAGTGCCATTTCCTGGCTCTTCCCCGTGGGGAAAGCGCTGTGGCGGGCTTAATGAGGTGGTTCCTGCCTTTGGGAAATTAAAAATAATAATAATAATAATCGCTTATTCAGAGCTGGGTTTAATATGTTTCCAGGGACAGTGGCAGAGGAAGGGGAGGCCAGCAAATGGTGTGGCGCTTCAGTGGGAATATGTCTATCAATACGTCTTAATCTGTCTTTGGTAAGCAAAAACAGGGCAAAATTGTGAAGAGTGGAGAAGGCGAGTGCCACCTCCCTGCACTGCATCACTTTGAGCACAGTGGTGTATAAACAAGATAGCGGATTTAGCTGAATCTGATCGTTTCAAGGAAATAAGTTGTTCTCCCTGTTCAAAAGCGCCCAGTTTGTCTTCTGTGGTCTAGCTCGTTCTGGGAAAAATTGCCCCTTAGGTAAAAATCTACTTCTGGATTCAAAAAACAAGCCACCTTTTTAAAAGAGAGTGAAACTTGCCACAGAAGTGATTGAGCACCCCACTAAAATCTGACGGAGATGGAGGTTTGGCTAGTGCAACCGAGGTTGCACAGACAGAAACAGAGGTGGGAAAAGGGCACAGCCTCGGATTCCTCTAAAACCCGCTCCTAGCGGTGTTATCCTAGCGTGGAAATCACCCCCGTGTCCACTAGATGCTACTGTTGCTCTGCATAAACGAGTTAACTAAGCGAGGCAGCTCCGAGCCGACCTGGGTCCCTTTGCGGGGAGCCGTTCGGTGTCAAACCTCCCCATCGCCAGCGTCCCCCCCCTCCGTTATTCTGTGATTGTTACTGTCACATCTAGAATTTACAAAATTGTCACTTACAGCAGCAAGTGACAATTTCCTTCCAAATCTCCTGCTTGCGGTGACCTCTTTTTGCCCTTTTTCGAAGCAAATTGAATACAGCCAGTACATGGCAACACTTAAGAAAAAACAAAGCGGCAAGAAGCAAGGCTATTCTTTTTAATGCTTCAGGTTTTTTGCAGTAAATTAATAATGAGTTTAACGTTCCCTAATACTAGTCATAGGGGTTAAGGAAAATACGATACAGAGTTTGTCATTAATTTTGAGTTCTCATTACGTGATTACTTAGGAAAACTCCTTTTGAGGAGGTTTCCTCTGTCTTTGCCTGTGCTTTTCGGTCGTGTTTGCTCTCCTCCTTTCCCTGCAGTTAATGATACAGCCAAATGAGAAGGTGCAGCAGGCGGTTGTACATGCGGTTCTAGCGCAAGGCTCGAGTCGGGCTGGACGCCCCATACTGAGCTCGTCGTTGCCCACGAGTTGGCACCACTGTCTGTGACAGAATTTGCCCTCCGTTACTTGTGGCCCACAGATGTGGACCACATGGACCCTTGATATTCACTCGTATTTAGAAGAGAGCTGCTCGCTTTACCTAACCCTTTGGAGAGTGACTTAAGTCATTCTGTACCAGTGACGTTTCTGCTCTACTATTTTCCACCTCCTCCATTCTTTTTCATCTAATAGTGATTATATGACGCAGTGCTTCCTCCTGTCACTAATAAAAATAGGAAAAGCAAGGATTCCTCCCAGTGGGACCCCACAAAAAGCATCCCTGTTCAATTCCTTGTCCTTTTTGGTTCCAACGTGACATCCGAAGAAGCAGGACAAAGTCCTGGCTCAAACCTGTGTGCTGCAGGCTTTAAGATCAGGTTTCAGCCTTTTTGCAAGGTTTTACTAGAGTGTGTGTGTATATAACAGTTGTCTAAGAGGTTTTAATCCCCGCTGCTTTATTAGCTCTAATTAATACAATTAAATAGGTGCTGTGTTAGGCAGTGCGATTGCAGCTGTGAGGCCCTCGCTGTTCAGACCCACATGTGTCTGGCTGGGGTATAATAAGCTCACACTCTTGCTCACAAAACCCTGGTCTCTAGAGTGTGAGTCGCTCTTGCAAAACAACTTGTACTCCAGCCACATTCTAGGGAAATCACCTCAACGTGCCCCCAGAATCATCTTAACTGCTGGAGGTTAAATGTCTGTGTATGGTGCAGAGCTGGGCTCCTGGCGGAGGCTTAGAGAAAGCCAAGTGCTTTGCTCTTGGGCTTGCTTTATGTTGCCTCAAATGCAGTCAGTATGAAAAAAAAGAGCTTCTTAGGCTTCCCAGAGATGCATCTTTTACCCACTCACCCTAAAAAAATAAAAAAAAAAGTTTTTTTTCTTACCACCATGGCCTCTTCTATTGTATTTTTAAACTAATGTCAGATAGAATCTTAGTTTTGTGATAAGATTTTTTTTTGGCGTAATGTAAATAAACAAATACATCGTATAGTAACCATCCTTTCTTAGCAAAGGGAAAAAAAACAACAAAAGTCAGCTGGCCAGAGTGAGAGTGTTATGGTTAAATAACTATTGCTTCCAAATAGGAACTGGTTTGCCCAAAATGCTCCTATTTGTCACCTGTGGATGTGTGTATTCCTGTAAGAAAGGACAGAAGCATCAAGGATAGAATTTCTTCCTTGGATAGAGGAATTCTGTTGTTACCTGGAATGTGGGTTTTTATTGCACTTACAGAAAACTGTCAAAACCAGTGTGAAAACTGAACTCTGGAAGGTGGAGACAGCCTTTTTCCAAAGGTGTGGATGAGTGCAGTGAATAACAAACCGTAATGAATATAAACATTGAAATGGCAGCAAAAATGGCATTCAAAACCAAACCTTGGGACTGAATATCGCACTGTCCTGTCTGTGCTTTGTTTTTAGAAATTTCCTGCCTGTTCTGGACTTTTCCATTCTGCTGCTTCAGACGAGATCTGATAGTTGAAGACAAAGAGCAGCCCTGGCTGCCTCTGAGGGATAATCCCCTATGCTGAGGAAATCTTTAGAGTTAATTAAGACAGTTTTATCATTCTTGTGAACTTCCAGAGTGGCCTGAAAAGGCAGTATTAACGATCAGAAATGCTCGCTGTTGCAATGCAGCGACACTTACCTGGGGTGTTTTTCAGTGAGGGGGAGGACCCTTCCCATATGGACCATGTTTGGCACCTACTGAGCTGTGGATTCTTTCTTTTTCCTCTCCAGGAGATGCAGCTCCAAAATTTACGGAGCAGATAATTAATTCCACCTTAAAGAGTCACCTCAAAAGTGGTACTAAACTGAAGAGCCTGATGGTGCTGTCATTTTGAAAATAAAAATATGCTCTGAGTTTACCTTTTCACAATGATCTTTTCTTTAACTGTTTAGCATAAGAAACAGAAATGCCTCTGATCAAAGGAAGCCCCCTGATGTTTTTTGTGATGTGTCTTTCTTTGACTAGAACAAAAAATAGATCTGACAGAACTTGAAAGTTTAATCTGTTGAAAGAGGAGCTGTACTTACCGTGTGCATCGGATCTCAGCTGTTTGAAGTGCCTCAAATTTTCTCATCTGCGTTGACATTGTTTTACTTCATTGTTCTTGTATTTAAGATAAAAACACTATTTTAAAGACAACACAAAAAGGAATCACGAGGAACACTGGAAGTTCACAGCTCATTGTAGGCTTTTCTGGATGTTTTTTGAATTGCTGTATGCTTTTTCTGTGCAGGTCTAGTTTTATGTTAAAGCATTATTTACAGTATTACATGCTAAAGAGCTGGAGGGTAAATCCTCCATGAATGTCCACGAATCATTCAGGTCTTCACTTTGGTTTGCCAGCTTGGGTGGGTTTCTTGCAGAAAGATGATCCCTGCAGGTTACTCCTGTTTTCTGGTTTTGACTCGAGTTTGTATGTTGATTGGGAAGAAGCCTCGAGTGGAAGTGATATTTTTATGGAGTTTATAGGCCTACCTTTTGCTTGAATATCCTTTGAATGCTCCCGTCTTAGCAGTGAATGTTCACTGCGTGGTGCAGGTTTTATTGCTTCGCGGGAAGCGGGATTTGTATCCCAGGATTTGATACCCATTGTGTCTTTGTGTAGGTCTGCAGCGGGTTTGTGCCAAATGATGTGTGTTGGAGGAGACCAAAGAAGCATCTCGGGGTGGAAACCTCCCCAGCTGCAGTCGGAGGGGGATGTACTAGGAGATGTTGGGTTTCATTCCCTGCCCTTGTGTCTACGGAAGGAACCCTTGGTTGGTCCAGTGAATTTGTCGTTCCTGTTTTGATTTACTTTAGCTAGTAGACAGGCCTTTTAATGTGGGAATTCTTCCCAATCAGAAAGCAATCATAATCACAGACCGAAACATCTAATGCAACAACAGTCACTCTTTTTTGTTATTGCAAGCATATGTTTCTCTCCTGAGTTTTGAAAGATGCTGCCACATCCTATTCAGTCACAGGGAAGAATGAGCCATGATGTTTCTTCTTAATGAAAATGCTGATCTGCTGTTTATCTTCATTGAGCTAAATGAAAAGTTTCGGAGACTGACTCAGTTTATGTATATTTACGCTTTAGCCGGTGAAATGTAGTCTTTGTGAGTGTTTTTATATCTTTCTTCATATTTGGTTTGCTGTTTTAAAAAGCAGGGGAGAGCTCAGCTTGCTTAGTATCTTTCTGGGTCTACCCTGACTTAGGATGGATGGTTTTACATGGTGGAAAAAACTAAATATTGAGCACTAAAGAATGCTTGTTGGGGGTGCTTAAAATGATCCTTTCCTGCCTAAACAAAAGGGTCATCTATGTGTCAAGGAAGGGGATAGATTGTCCAAGATGCCAACTCCTGTTTTCTGAGGCCTTCCATTCTGTCCCTTTATGGTTACCCTGCTTTTTGGGGGATGCTATAGAGAGACAAAATCTATTTCTTCCAGCTCTGCCTCATTCCACAAGAAAAGGCAGATTTTGTAACTCACTCCCTCTTACCCAGAGCTCCCTCTCACCTCCTTATCCTCTGCTGATGCTTCTCGGAAAGGTGAGGGAGGTGAAAAGGATGGAAGATTTTTCTGTAGACCCGCTGGCTACTGAAACCCGCTGGCTTCTCATGTGGCCCTGCAACTCGTGTTACGATGCACAGAGACACAACGGCACCTCGTGCCATCTCAGCACGTGCACTGGTGACATCCGATCTCTCAGACTGACCCACTTCCACAAGACCTCATAGCTGGTTTAAAAAAAAAAAAAGAAAAAAGACAGAAACACCAAAACTTAAGTGTTTGGCAGCAGCAGCTAATAGTCCCCTGCTTGCAGTAATGTACTGGCATTCACGAGTGCCCTAGCATTCGCTCAGGGAGCAGGGTGAGCAATGCTACTCGGTGTCTGATGCGAGCTGGCACCGTGGCTCGCAGAGAGGGAGTTTTCAACAAACAAAACGTTTACCCCCATAACGATGCAGCAGACGCACACTGTGCCCAACGACTGGTAAAAATAATTTGTGGCCGCCGAGGGAAGGTTTCCGTTTGCAAGCTGCACAGCAAGAGCGTCGCTGCGTCGGAATGGCACCTACTGCAGTGCTCGAGACTGCCTGGGTTCTCTTCAAACGCACTTTCAGACCAGACATCAAATATTAAATGTCAAGAAAAAAAAAAAAAAAAGCTGTAGTTTGTACCCTCCTGACTTTAATTCCATACCTTAAAATTTTAACAAGGATGAACTCTAGATTTGGAAGCCGTGTAGAAGTTTTCAAGACTATTCAGTAAAGTCAGATCAACACGGAGCAAACTCCCTTCTGCGGTTTAATCCTCTCCTCACATCAGTGCATTTCAGTTGGGAAGTCTGCTTTTTTGGTATGGTTTAAACTTGAATTGCATCAGTTTAATGACCACAACTTGGGTCGTTAGCCAAAGGGCCAGGCAAGTTTTTAGTATAGCTTCTTTGTCTGTCTGAAATCTCTCCGTGACCTTCCTCTCGCAAGCAGCTTTTACTTTATGCCATGGGGTGTCTCCTGGCTGCTGGAGGTCGATCCATTCAACTCTGAGAGCCGTTTGCTAAAGGGGCTTCCATGGTATGTCACAAATGACTCCTTAAACTCCTAAAAGTCACAAAAAAAAGTTATTTTTCAGTTCTAGCAGTTTTAACTAGCTGTAGGTGACTTCAGTTTTTGCCCATGTTTTACACACAGTGATAAATGTTTTCTCTTCTTTTTGGTCTTCCTGATTTTTCTCTTCTTATATTAAATTTGGTTATAGAAGATGCTATTATTTGTGCTTGTTGTCAATATAGCATTTCTGCTAGTTATGATTGGAAGTAACTAGACTCAGAATCGGCTAGCCTGGGTCCCTTACAATCTCTGTATGTACGCTTTATTTTCAATAAATGATGCAAATGGGTCGGAATTTGGGTATTTACATGGCAAGCAGAAAGCTCCTTGAAGCTTCTGTCCTTCAAATAACTCGTGTAAGCTGTACAGCTCTGCAGCCAAATTTCCCCTCCTTTTGCTGAACAATAGGAGTAAAAAGCTCCTCCACCTTTAGAATTTCCAGTCACATATTCTTCATCCTAAGGCTCTAATCATGGTGTTGTGCAGCTCCTGGTTAGCAGGTGCCTCCTGCAATGAGACAAGCTATTGCATTCGCCTGTCCGTTTGTCTGCCTTTTGGTTCTCTGCTAGCACTGCATCTGCCAGCACGTGTGATGCAGAGTCAGAGCAGCCACGTGCCACCCCGCAGAGCGAATCCCGACGTCCCCTTTCCTATAACGGTAAGATGACAGATCCTGCCCCCCAAATCTGACCCTCCTCCAGTAATTGTTACAAGCAAGTATATCTACCTAATAGGTCCGTATTACCTCCACTCCTAGCACATATTTCTCTCTAAGTGTTATTGCTTCCCTTTTATGTTAAGTTTTGCCTCGGAATTGCTGCTGTCACACAATAAATTATTTTTCTGCTTTAGATTAACAGAGCCGCAATACTCAATGCCATGGGCAAATCATGATGTATCCGCGCACATAGATCAGGGTGGCAGTGAATGATGACTGCTTCGCAAAGCAGAATGCCAAATTGATTACATATTGCAGTAGTTGGAATATAAAGCATCATACTAAAAAGACATAATACTTTATGTTGTTTAGCCCTGGGAGAACATTTTTTTTAACAATGAGGTAGAGGTGATTTTGATGGGATTAATAGCTTTACAGGCGATAAGAACTCAGCAGCATGGTAAGCCAAATTCTGCTCTTGTCTATGCAGAAATTGGCTATTTCTGCAATTTATTATTTCTGCGCTGCTCCAAAATGATGCTTCCTTCCCTACAGAAGTTGTTGCACCCAGTGGAATGTGTGTGTGGCCGTACCAAACTGTGATGGATAAGGAGTCCTTTGCTCCACACTGAGAGCACAAACAGAGCTCTGCTTAATTTGACCTTAAGGTTGTAGGCACCCTAGTGTGCCGCGCCGTTTTCCCTACTCCCCCTGAATGATTAGGGCGGGCAGTCCGAACCAGTGTTTGTTTTTCCTCCCCTTGCTGTCCCCTTGCTCTCATTTGCTAATGAAAGGAATAAACACGGGCCAGATTAACCAAAAGATGGTGCTGATGCATCTGTGGAGCTGGCTCGCCAGAGCAGAGGGAGAACAAAATTTGCACCGAAGTACATGTGCTCGGAGGAGACACGTATTTTAAATAATGGATGAGTCTTTCTGTTCACTGTATAGCACTGTGAATGTAAACAATATTTACTGATAATGTTCAGCTTCCATAAATGGATTAATAGATATTAGCAGCTTAATGGTATCTTTGGGAATTAAATGGGATAAATTAAAATATATCCACATGATAACTCTTAAATTTTGCTATTATATTACAATTCCCAAGACTGGCCTCTCTCCTCATAAAAAATTTATCCGAAAAGCATAGAAAATACCAGAAACGTGTAAGTAGGATAAAGAGTTGAACCGTACTTTTTGCCTAACCATATTTGAACGTTTACTTTAGTTTATATCAGGTTCAGTTTAACCACTATAATCTCGTCATTTTCCAAAAACATCATCAAATGGTTAAATGGTGGATGCGTTTTGCTGGTGATACTGCTGAAAATGCACTTAGATGTTGATACTAGTTACAAGAAAAAAGCAAGTAACATGAAGCTTCCCAGTTATATTATTAAGGAAATTGCCAAGAATTCTCGCAGCCTGTGCAAGACCTCGCCTGCTGCCCCGTGCTTGTAGCCGCCTGGAAAGGAGCAGGGGAATCATCCCTGCGTGTCCGAACGTACAGAGCCGGCTACGTGTGTGCTGTCCCGGGGGAGCGAGGAAATACCGCAGATCCCATTCCTCCCTAGCAGGGGAGGATATTCGGTGTAATCCCCAACTGCTCTACTTCGACCATGATTTTACAGGCAATGCGGTTTTCAAAATCCTGGGCTACTGAGAAGTTTTCCACACTACGATAAAGTAAAACTGCTGCTTGTTGTCAGAGTCCGGGAGATTCAGAACTGCTACGGACTCGACTTCTCAAATGTGCTCCTAGGAACCGTGCTGTCGAGCGCCAGCAAAACATGGGAATCGCTTCCTCACCCTGCCGAGAGGGCAGCTCCCCGCTGCGCCCGGCAGAGCAGCCCCTGCCAAGCGGGGGATCCTTGGGGCCCCCGCAGCGCTTCCCAACGAGCGCGTTCGGGCTGCCGTACCAGAAGGCCCTCGGCTTTAAGCAGCTAGAAGGATCGGCTAGGAAACACCCCTGGGTCCCCTCCTTGCCCCCGTGTGCACACTGCGTGACATGGCTTGTTTCTCTGCCCCAGGCTTGGCTACAGCGATCAGAATCCCCAGTGGGGATTAACCCTCCTTCCCGCGCAAACGGGAAGAGACGTTGCCTCCCGTGAGGGGTGAGGGCGATGAGCAGAGGGTGGTAACTCCCTCCGCCAAGCCCGTACGGCTGCTGCAAGAGGGTGTGTGTTTTGCTTAAGAACAGGGAAAATGAAGGAATAGTTTCAGGAGCTCCTGCTTACGCGGTACATGGAATAAGCAAACAGGAGCGGCTGAAAATTTTAGCAGCACGACTCTGTCTCAGGGAGCATCAGCAGAGCTTCTGCTGCGTTATATTTCTATTCAGGAAGTTTTAATTAATAAAAAACAAAGATGAAAGCGAAGTGGAACTTCCTCAGAGAGAGAAATCAGGTGGTCGGAAGATACAGATTGAGCTGTTCTTTTATAACGGCTCCCGACTTCTCCAGATTCCTGTCCTGCAATACGAGAGCGAGCCCTGTAAATACATACAGATATATACCACGTGCATATGGTGTCATAGGAATCTGTGTTTTAAACCAAGGGGATAAAACACTTTCCCGTTAGTGCAGCAGACAGTTGTTCCATGCTTTGCTTTCCATTTTCCTTTTCCAGGTGTGGCCAGGAACACTTTTTGTTTGCTCTGCTTTGCAAACACATTGATCTTTAAATGTGACAGTTGTTGATAAATATAACTAAAAGTGCATTTATGGTTTTGTTTCGCGTGTCTGTTGACTGCCCAGAAAGTGTCTTTAACATCTATGTGTCTGTCAGGGTTATTAATGAAAGAAACAAGCATAAATTGTTTAACACTTTGGAAAGTTGTGAGAGTGCTTTTCTTTACATATAAGGCAATTCTCTGGGATAAAGAAACTGAGAGAGTAAACATGTGCTACCAGAAATACCAGATAGCATTTATTATAATACCATTTTGAGCATCTTCTCACTCAAGTTACGACTGAATGATAAAATTCCTGTGATTCCTTAGGACTTTTTACCACTTCATCATACAGCCTAATGCAGACAATTAGACTGTCAAAAATGTTTTATATGTTAGCTTTTATTGTTATTTATTATGTATTTTAGATATCTATGCATTTATTATATATTATTATTTTAAGGCTCAAGTCTCTGACAAGTTTCTAGTGAATGCCCTAAGGCTTCTTTCACTAGAAATTGCAGAATTTGCCAGAGTTAATGATGTTTTGTGCCTGCCTGACTTCGCTACATATTAGAAGAGTGACATGTTCTTTCCCTGGATGTTGCAGTGCCCATTGCTGCCTCCTGCTCCCCTGAGAGCAGGTGTGCAAGAGGAATTTGTGCTTGGTCTGCTCTCCACAAATGCCGTGGAGTGGTGCAAAACTCCTTTAGCGAATGACCTGCACAGAGAATCATCCATGCAGGCTCACAGGGTGTGTCCAAGCTTTCTTAGAAAACAAAAACAGTGACAGTTTGTGTCACGAGATGGTTTTTGTTGTTATTCAGAAATAATCACAACTGCAGTGTTGATTCAGGCCTGAGCTGTGAATGCATAGAGATAATTTCTGTGTCCTTGACATTTTTATGGTCTTTTAAGGTCAGATGAGAATGTGCACGCGAGGAGAGGGGAATGAAATAGCAACCAGAAGTTGTTAGAATTACATCCTGACATTTTTATTAGATCTAAATATATCAGTTCCTCTCGAGAACAAGTGTTTTCTGCGTAAAACCGTATTATTCATTGCTGGTCTGTTTTCTCATGCCTTCTATGAGAGGAAATAATCCACCACGTGGAGCTGGCTACCGTGGTGCACATGGCCTGGCCTTTGGGAACAGAATCAGTGGCCCCCAAACACTGACAGCTACAAAATTAGCAGCCTGGAAGTTTTTGTTGGTTTTACGTTTTAGCAGATCCTTAAAAGTAAAAGCATCTCTTGCTGAAACCATACAAGAGGTTCTGTCTGTACTCTTAAGCAAATTGTAGTTTTTTTAGAGATCTTGGTGGAATCAAAAGATCTGGATAGGCTTAGCTTCCTTGCCTGTTGGAGCTTATTGAAAAAGAGATGCTTTGTGGAACGTATTTATTGATGATATTATGTATATGCAAGGCTGAAGAAGTGTTCTTTCTTAAAATCAATGTAAACACATGTATCTCAGTCTAATATGACTTTATTTGCAGAATTTATTTGACATCAGCTATTTACTGTTCCCGCTTGCAGATCAGCCTCTGCATGGAGATAGCCCATGGAAAGGCCCTGTGGGAGAACACACTGACTAAGTCCTTGGGCTGGAGGAACCAAGTGTGTCAGAAAGGCCAGTGTGTCCTGTCAGGAGATTTAGCAGACTTGTATTCCAAGTGCTGCCACAGGTCTGCTGGGAGAGAAGACAGAATCAGTGTGTTTCTGGGCTTGTTCTTGAGTCCCCTTGCCCTGCTCTGTGGTTCCTCAAAGCTCCGTTGACCCTGCTGCCCTGCATCCTCTGCTCCTGGTGTGTGATGGCTTCAGCAGAAGGCAGTCCATATAGGGGCCTGTTTTTGCATGCTGGTGGCAAACAGGAGCTCCATAACCCGATGTTGCCATTGAACTGAGCTCAAAATAGAAAATGCAGCAAGTTTTATGAAAGCAATGCCTTCTAACAAAGCATATAGTTAAGGAGAAGCAGGAGAAAAAGTCACAGCACGAAGCGATTCTTTTTCTTT